>JAHUTJ010068592.1:0-10432 GCA_036250325.1 Characodon lateralis
ATATGTCATTCCCAAGACGAATTGACGCTGTATTGGCCGCAAAAGGAGGCCCTACACCATACTAATAAATTATTGTGGTCTAAAACCAGGTGTTTCAGTTTCATTGTCCAACCCCTGTATGTCAGGAGAAGGTTTATAGAGTAAAAATTAATTTTGTGTCACCAAACAACAATTTTAACAATCAAACACGCTATATTTTGTTAAAATATTGGTAAAACAAACAAAATGAATTCACTACAGTTACTGGAAAATATTTTTTTTATGTACAATTCAGTTTAAATTCTTTGCAGGACATTGATGTGGTGTTGTTTCATAACTAGCAAAGTTATAATAAACAGATTCCCAACTCCTTCAAAAAACTATTTTTATGTTGCTAATATTACATTCAGGCTTAAATATTGTGGCTGTTTATGTTAAACTCTGAACTCTTCAAACACACTCAAAAAAGACGCAAACGTCACATAAATTCAGAGACATTTGTATTTTTATTGTTAATATTGATTGGCCAAGCTGCAACCGTTGAGAATTAAGTCGATCAACACAGTTACCAAGCTG
The DNA here is from genome assembly GCA_036250325.1 of Characodon lateralis. Taxonomy (NCBI): domain Eukaryota; kingdom Metazoa; phylum Chordata; class Actinopteri; order Cyprinodontiformes; family Goodeidae; genus Characodon; species Characodon lateralis. Next base: position 556 of record JAHUTJ010068592.1, read on the forward strand.
TGCGCACTATGGTGTTGTCAGCCCAGTCCAGCTCCCCCCTGTGTATGGCTTAATATTTGTTCCACCAACCGGGCGTGCAGTTAGACTGATGTGAGCGCATAAATCTATGTGAGAAAATAATATTTTGAGGCGTGTGCGTTTAAATCTCACACACGCTCGCACGTTGTGTTCTGGCATGTGCTCAACTCCCAACAAACTCGTGCTCCGTCTGCTCTGTGCTGGTACTCGACTCTGACTCTGTGCTCATAACTTGACAAAACTTATGCAAATGATTCACACTATCAGATAATCATAGACAGATCTTTTTCATCCAATCAGAGTATTCCTTGCAAATACTGCATAATTAAATAAAACAACCAATCACAACCAGCAAATCAAAGCACTTCACCAAGAGACTGGAGCTACAAAACAAAACGTTAAGATTTATGAAAACATACAAGAACATACAGAGATAAACATTTGAATTTTGTAGTCCAAGAATATTTAGTTAAGTTTACAAATGTGTTTACTGTCATTGTGTATCTTAGGTCAAAATATCTTGAGCCTCTGAGTGACACATCAACACTGACTCAATCACCTTAAGTTGGGTAGGCAACTCAGCACTGCTTCAATGATGCCGTCTGCATCACGCTCACATGTGCGTATTTCTTAACATCTTATACGTGTTCATAGAATTTTATGAATTTTTCTCCTCAGCTAATCTTTTCTGTAGATTATTAGCTTCTAAGCCTTGTTTGTAGGTTTTTACTGTAAAGGCAGTTTGTCAAATTTCTAATTAGATGTATTACTTGTTGTTTTTGGTATTATTTGTATATATTCCATTTCTGTTATTCCTCTTCTTTGGTGATATCAGTTCTTTCTCTTACCAGAACATACTGAGACGACAGCTCATGGAGGACTCCTCGCCAGACTGCAGTCTGCATTAAGCCAGCAGGCACTTAATTTACATTATTTGGAGTTTTTGACTCATCATGAGTTAATCATGTTTGCCTTTTACTCTGAGCAAGTTGGTGTGGTGTCTTATCTCAGAAGCACTTCAAAATCTCCTTAATCTTGTTCAGTGTGAGAATAATGCCAACTCAATGAGTAGTGCGGTTTTATGAAACAGAATTTGGTCCAGATTCCTCTCGTCCAAGAATTCTACTAGAGAAAGAAAAGCTGGGGAAACTGCTGGACACACGTCTACCAGTTGCCTGCATAGCTAAATGCCTTGGAGTTTCAAGGACAGTTTATCGCAGGATGCAAGATTTAATTTGTCAGTGAGAGGATCTTACAGTAGAAAGACTGACCAGGACCTTGACCATGTTATTTAATCTATCAAGCTTTAACTGCCAAATGCTGGCTACTGAATGGTTCAAGGACATTTGGTCTCCATGGGTCTCTGTATTCAGTGGAGGAAGATGATGGCTTCAATACACCGTGTTGATTCTGCAGGGATCTTCTCATGTATCATAGAATTAGGGTGCATTCTGAGAAGAAGCTATTCTGTGTGAGACCCGCTCTCCGTGCTTCACATAGACACTAACCACAAATTAATAAGGTAAGTTGTCCTGCTAAAAGAAGTGTCTAACACAAGTTACATTTTAGGAGATTTTTCCTTTTTTATGTAAATTAAAAGTGAACAATTCTGTTTAACTTTCATAATGAATGCCATCTCAAGGCACAAGGGAAAAAAACAGAAATTTCTGATTATACACAATGAATCAAATTTATCATAATACATACAATCATGCAGACAGATTTGATTTGATCAGACAGTCCCGTCTAATCATAAATGTATTACAAGACAATCTTGTTGAGATTGTGATGCCAACTGGTCAAAAGTCATTTCTGTAAGGAAGCCTATCAAGGTATCAATTAATGTTGCCATGTCTTCAAATTTAAAGAATGCCCTGTTGAAAAGCATAAATTTTTAATGAATCTTTAACTGTTACTCAGTAACAGCTATGGAATTCACAATAATCACATGACTAAATCATGTCCTGCTTATTTTCAATAATATTCATGGATAATTCATTCGATCATAAGAAGTAATGTAAAACTGATAATGGCACAGGTCTATGACAATACTTTTCTTTTAATTTTTAAGCAAAATATATATACCCATGCAAAAGTAATCTTATCGCAAAAAAGGATTGAATTAAATACTAAGGAAAATGTTGTCTCCCTCCTCGAACAGGTATAACATCGTGATCTTTGGTGGAATGGATGGCTACTCTAGGAAGGTAATTTCCTACTGTTAAATTTTTGTATTCACATTGGCTCACACTAGTGTCTTCAAGTTTTGATATGGGCATTTGGGCCTTATTTATTTACTACACAGCCCTCATAGTATTGATCAACTAAAACGATAACATTTCTCAAAAATAAGGCAATAGGGCAATTGGTCACAAGATCTACAACATAGGAGTCAAATCACAAGCTCACACCTGATCCACATAAAAGTTTCATTATTCTCTTGCAGATTTTATACTTGGATGCAGCAACAGACACCAGATGTTTGTTCTGCTATTTGGTGTCCATTACATCATTGTCCCACAACTGAAGGCAGACCTTGAAATCTTTGCGAGAGGATGGAATAACCATCCTCTATGGACAGAAGGACTGAGCCCTGAACAGCTATGGAGTTTGGGGCATCTCCATGATCTAGATGAGGGGGAGAGACTCAAGGTAAATGATAAGAGATGCATAAAATAAGTTTTAATAGTTGTGCTGCTTAATAAAAAGTGGAAATCAGATATCTGATGTCTGCATCAATTTGTCCTGTGATTTTTGGTAAAATGCAGGGGTCATATTCTTTTTTGATCTAAAATCCATAATTCCTTTGAATTAGGTAGTGGTGAGAGGCATGCAACAAAAAAACAGTCATTAGCAGTTAAGGTCAAAGATCATTTCTAGAGAAAATGTAAACACTTTATTAGTTGCTCTTTTTGTACCTGTTTATTTTAACATTACACAAATTGACAATGACAAACAAAGCACACTGTTGTCACTGTTTTGAAAACTATTTCTGTGTCTGGGCTTGAAGGACCTTCGGGACCCTGGGATTGACTAGAAGAGTGCTGTGCTCCAGGAAGACAACAGTGCAGTTGTGGTCCATGAGGTTGAGTGCCCACTGGATGAGGAAACCCTTGCAGAACTTCAGAGAAACATAAATCCACTAGATCATTCTGAAGATGGCTACATGGCCCTTACTTGTACACTGAATACTTCACATGGTGCCAAAACAACCACATTTCAACATTAACAGAGTAAACGTTCACAGTTTCAGAAAGATTTGTAAGTTTCATCAGTACTGAACTCTGAACTGCGAATCTTCAGAACATCTAACATCATCTAATAGGGGATAATTATGTTCATCTCCTGATTTTGAAAAGTTGCTGACTTACAAATAAATTCACACATCTTAAATGTAGGTTAGTTTCACTTCCATCGAGAGGGGCAGCATAATTTATTGACAACCAGTAACAGAACATGTTGCTTTTCATTTGGAAGGATAGGAATGTGAGCTTGCCCTGTCATTAACTGAAGCACATGCTGGACTGCAAGAGACTCGAACACTTCACTTGTTGCACTTGCTGTTTCCCTACCTATACAAAAAAAAAATCTATTTCAAAGACAAATTATTAAAATCAACAATCTTTAAAATTGTATCTGACTTTTATCTGTTTTACTCAATAAATAGGCAAATCATTTATTTGGTACTTGACATATGTATTGTTGAGTTTGGTACCTGATATTTCAACCTCCTTCAAGAAATCTTGCAGAAAGTTTATAATGTTCTCAGTTCTTTCTCTGGATGTCCCCTTCTCACTATATTGTGGTTGGCAATTCATCATGATGAAGTCAGCATCTGGCTGCTGAGTAAATGCATGTTTGTGAAAAAATTCAAAGTCATGCAGAAAATACAAAACACAATAAAAAATAGAACAGGGAAATGTTCTGGAAGAACAAAGTAAATGAAACTGTTACTTTGGTGATTGTCCCTGGAAAAACAGACGTCAACAAGCCTCAGCATTTGTAGTCATCTGTCTCACCAGACCATAGAGTTCCCTGCCCTTCTGAGTTGCTGCAGCAACATTGGAAAGTTGTAAGTCAGCATTGGAATTAGCCTTGTTGTGGATAGCAACAAAATAGCACATTTTAAAACAAAAGTTTAAAGTTTAGCACAAATTTAAATTGCAAAGCTTTTACAAAATCAAATACTTTTCTTACTAAATGATGCTTTTATTGTTGTCCATTTTGATCTGGGATCCGTAGTTTACTATGTCCTATGCCAAGAACATTAGGAGACTCAGCCACTGCTGCATTTTCAACCTAAAAGTTAATAGTTAAACAAAATCAGGCCAACAAGTGGTAAAATGAATGTACAGTCAAGCCAATAACTATTCATAACCCCTAGCAAGTTTAGATTTAAAATTATTTTCATTCAGCTAAGTAGTTTGTTTCTGATACTTAATGACACAAGCACCTTACAAAAGGTAATAAGATAATCAATGTACATGGGTTATCATTTTTCTCAAAAAAATATTTTCTGGTTTTATTGAAATGTTTTGCATGCTTCAGTTGTTATAAACTGTTTGTATTTGCACATGACAGGCTTACCCTGCTGATTAGTAGGGCATCTGCCACATCCTCTTTACTCAGACAGCTGAAGTCCGCCTCTCCACTGCAGAAGTTGTAGCACCACTCTTTGATTTAAGTGTTCATTTAGAACTATTGGGGAAATCATTGCTGTTAGCCTTGCCCAAGGTGGCCCAGCTCCACCTTTTTTCAGTTTTCCTGATTTTTTAAATCACCTGGTTCTGATACAGGTTTGTACCTAGTTCTGATACTGGTTTGTACATGGTTCTGATGGAAATTTTTTCCTGGTTCTGGTGGAGAGTCCCTAACTGGTTCTGATCAATATTTTCTCCAGGTTCTGATGGATTTTGGAACTGGTTCTGATAGAGGTTTCTTTCTGGTCCTGTTTGAGTTTGGACCAGGTTCTGATAGTCGGTGACCAACTGGTCCTGATAGAGAATTCTTCCTGGTTCTGATGGAGTTTGGGTCCGGTTCTGATGGAGATTTGTTCCTGGTTCTGCTGGAGTTTGGGTCTGATTCTGATGAAAGGTTCCTAGCTGGTTCTGATGAAGAATTCCTCCTGGTTCTGATTGAGTTTGGGTCTGGTTCTGATGAATGTTGGACCTGGTTCTGATAGAAGGAACCCCCTGATTCTGAAGGATATTTGGACCTGGCTCTGGTGGAGCTTTCTTCCTGGTTCTGATAGGTTTGACCTGGTTCTGATAGACTTTGACCTGGTACAGATGGAGTTTTGTATATGGTTCTGATGAAGATTTGTACCAGCTTCTGATGGAGTTTGGACCTGGTTCTTATAGAGGTTTCTTCCTGGTTCTGATGAATGTTTCTCCTTGGCTCTTTTAGAATTTGGACCTTTTTCAGATGGAGGTTTGTACATGGTTCTGATGAAAATTTGTACCTGGTTCTGATAGAGTTTCCATCTGATTCCGATGGATTTTGGAAGAGGTTCTGATGGAATTTGGGTCTGGTTCTGATGAAGACTTGTTCCAGGTTCTGATGGATATTGGACAAGGTTCTGATAGAGGTTCTTCCTGGTTCTGACAGATTTTGGACCTGGTTCTGATGGAAGGTTCCTAACTGGTTCTGATGGAGATTTCCTCTTGGTTCTGATGGAGTCTGTGTCTGGTTCTGATAGAGACTTGTTCCAAGTTCTGATGTGCTAACAGCCTGTATGCAAAACTCTATGAAATTGCCTTTTAAATTGAATCACTGTTGTCTAGCTGTTGGAACAGCAGTACATGCTTTTTAAGTACTTGACACAAAATGGCCGCCATGTAGTTGCTTCCTATGAAGATGGTCAAAGGGTTAGGGGTCGGGTCAGGTTTAGGCCATAGAAATGAATGAAATTGAATGGAAGTCAATGCAAACTCCTCACAAAGGCGGTAAAACACGGATGTGTGTGTGTGTGTGTGTGTCAGGGCTCTTGTGTGTGTCTGAGTAGGAGACAGGGAGAGAAGAAAGGCAGAGTCACATATAGACATATACAATAGGATATACACAGAGCTATAAATAGAACAGTGAGGAATGAATCAGCCAATCAGCAAAGAGTGTCAGTGTAACTTGACACCTGCAGCATTTCTAATGCAGCACCTCACTATCCTCTCCCCTGGCCTGGGCTTTTAACATGGAGGCGCATGCTCCCGAACTACTGCCCATAAGTCGGAAACCGTAAGGGCTATCAACGTCATTCTTGGACCGTTTTTCTCAGAACAGACAGGGGAACGAGAATGTTAACACTTTTTACTTGACAATATAATATTAAAGGCACAACACTAGGTGAAAAGAAAGGGAAAAATGCAGAAAAACAGAAAAATGCCTGAACATGCTCTCGAACAACATCTAATAACTCGGAAACTATAAGGGCTTTTGATTTGATACATGCACCGTATGAATCAGCAGGCCTTGCTGAACAATCATGGATCTTCTCATGTTTCTACAAAGATCTGTCTGGGAGGTGTGACCCTATGAAAAAGTGGATAATTTTGACCATTTGTAACCCGAGTGAAGGTGAATTTTTCACTCTCAAACAAACCTACTTCACGAGAAAACGATAAAAGGTATTCAAAAGCTTTTTGGACTGTAGGTATCAGCAGGAATCGGTGAACAATCCTGGAGATTTTCGTGTGTCTACATAAATCCGTGTAGGATATATGACAGTGTAGAAAAGTGGATAATTTTGAAATGTTTCAATTTTAAACGATTTTGGGAAGGACAGATTTGGTACTCCTAAACAAACCTTTTTTATGACAAAACAATAAAAGGTATCAAAAGAATTCTTTCACTGTGAGTGCCAGCAAGGTCTGAAGATAAATCTCCACAAGGCTCATGTCTCTACCTCGAACGGTTTACGAGAGACGGCGATTCGAAAATGTGTGAGTTTAAGGATTTTTTGCTCAGATTTTTTCTGAAATTCCTATAGATTTCCTATACAGGGTGTGTTGACTTTGCGTTGCTTTGGGGCGTGTTGCCGGAAAAATGTTTGTCCCACATCAATGAGGGTGACATTTTCTTAATCGCAAAAGAGCATCCTACGTTTTGATGTTTAATTTGTATAGGTAGAATGAAAATTGAGCGAGTGAAGAGTTGGTTCATTCTTTTTCAGGTTATTCAAAAATCTACAGTGTACACTCTAGCAACAGAAGAATTCCGACATTATAAATCTAAAAATCTGAAAAAATTGTAATAAAGTTTGAATCAAAATTGTAGAAAAACTGTAAAAGATATCAAAAAGTTGAATTAAACAATAATAGCAGAAGGCTGTGAAAGCATTTTAAAAGTTGAATGGTGTTTCTAGCTGAAAGTATACGGAAGTAGTTAAATGGCAAAAACAGTGAAGTTTTAGCAGAATTTTTGAGGTTTCCCATTCATTTCAATGGGAGCAAAAAAAAAACATAAAAAGCTGAATATTTTAAAAAGTATAAAAGGTATAAATACCAAAAGTCATAGCCAGAATGTAGTGAAAGGGCTGAATATTGTGAAAGTTGAACGGGTGAAATAGCACAAAATATGCAGAAGGAGTAGCGAATCAAAAAGTGTATGGAAGCAACAAGAACTAGAAAAATTGCTGTTTCAGTGAACCAGCATGTGAGAATGCATTCTGCAGAATGAACGAAGCAGAAGATGGTAAAAAAAATGTGAAAAAGTAATAAGCGATAATTAGCTGAAGAACACTTGAAGTAGAAGGAGGCAGAAAGAAGAGAAAGGGGATTAAAAAGAAGCAGAAAATGTGAATGCTAAATTAAGGGAGCAGAACATGCCAAAGAAATTTGAAAAAGTAAAAATTTGCAAAAATAACCAACAATTCGCTGAAGAAGACATAAAACAGAAAGAGGCAGAAAGGTGAAAATGAAGCAGAAAATATACACGCTGAATGAATGAAGCAGAAGGTGCTGAAAAATGAGTAAAAATTATCAACACTCCGTTAAAGAACACAAGAAAGAGAACAAGCCAAAAAGAGATAAGCAGAAAAGAGAGAGAAGAGAAAGAAACAGAAAGGATAGAAAGACAAAAAGGGGGGAAAGAAGCAAAAATAATAGAAAGAGGCACAAAGGAGAAAAAGAGAGACAAGAAAAGGGAGGGACAGAAGGAGATAGGATAAAAAGAGAGAAGCTAAAATGCTAACATTAGCATATTGGCTATCACTACAATGAAGGCTGACATTGATTTACTCCTAGTATGCAAAAAGCGGTGTAAAAGCTGAAATTAGCTAAATTGCTAAGGCTAACTAAATGTTAATGCATTGAGACTAGCATGTTGGCTAATATTAACTCAGTCCATCTATAATGCTTAGTACAGCCCATATGCAAAAGTCTATGAAATTGCCCTTTAAAATGATTCGTTCTTGTTCAGGTATTTGAACAGCAGTAGAAGCTGTTTAAGCATCTGACATCAAGTGGGCGCTGTTTTGTTGCTTCCCTGGGACCTATGAAGATGGTCTTACCATCATAAGTCACAGAGTAGTGCTTTCTTACTGGTTCTGATAAATTTGGACCTGGTTCTGATGGAGTGTTCCTAACTGGTTCTGCTGGATATTTCTACAAGGTCCTGATGGGGTGTTCCTCTTGGTTCTGATGGAGTTTGGACTTAGTTCTGATAGAAGGTTCCTCCTGGTTCTGAAGGAGATTTGGACCTGGTTCTGGTAGAGTTTTCTTCCTGGTTCTGATGTGCTAACAGCCTATATGCAAAAGTTTATGAAATTGCTTTTTAAATTTAATCGCTGTTGTCAAGGTGTTATAACAGCAGTACATGCTGATTAAGTTCCCCACACAAAATAGCCACCATGTAGTTGCCTCCTATGAAAATGCTCAAAAGGTTAGGGGTCGGATCAGGTTTAGGCCATAGAAATGAATAAAAATGAATTGAAGTCAATGTAAAGTCTTCAAAAAGATAGTTATCCATGAATGTGTGTGTGTGTGTGTGTGTGTGTGTGTCCCACTGGCAAAGAGTTAGTGGTAGGGTCAGGTTTAGGCCATAGAAAGGAAGACAATGAAGGGAAGTCAATGGACAGTCCTCACAAAGATAGTAATCCATGGATGTGTGTGTGTGTCTGAGTGTGTGTGTGTGTCCAAGTGTGAGACACAGAGAGAATAGATGCAGAAACAAAGACAGAATCATATACAGACATATATAGTAGGAGATGTCCTTCCTTTTGGAAGGACAGATTTGGTACTCCTAAACAAACCTTTTTTATAACAAAACGATAAAAGGTATCAAAAAAAATGTCTTCTCTGTGAGCGCCAGCAAGGTCTGAAGATGAATTGGTGCCAAGCTCATGTCTCTAACCTGAACGGTTTACGAAAGACGGCGATTCGAAAATGTGTGAGTTTAAGGATTTTTGCTCTGATTTTTTCTGAAATTCCTATAGGTTTTCCATTGAGGGTGTGTTGACTCCGGGGCATTTTGCGTGAAATCCGTTAGTCCCACATCAATGAGGGTGACATTTTCTGAATTGCGAAAGAGCATCCTACGTTTTGATATATAATTTGTGCCAGTAGAGGGAAAATCGAGCGAGTGAGAAGACTTTGTTCGTTCTTTTTCAGGTTATTCAAAAACCTAGAGCGTACACTCTACCAACTGACAAATTCCGCCATAGGATTACATTATAAAATCAAAATCGTCAAAAATCTTGCCTAAAATTTGAATCGCGATTGTAGAAGAAACGTAAAAGATTGTCATGGAGTGACATTTTGGACTTTGTTTTATGGGTTCTTGTGATGGTTTATTTTGTAACTTAGATTCTCCTTATGGGCTCTTTGTTTATTTCTTAGGTTATTGTTTCTATGTTCTCCTCTAGTTT
>JAHUTJ010068593.1:0-10427 GCA_036250325.1 Characodon lateralis
CTGTAGTTATGCTGCTATAGGCTTAGGCTGCTGGAGGACATAATGACCACTTTCACCCTCTTCGCTACATTCTCACACTACTCTCCAATTTTGCATTATTTGCTGTTATTTCCGCTTCTAACTTTATGTTCTCTCTCTTGTCTCTTCCTAGAAGCTACACCTGACCTGACTCTGTGTTTAGCCGTGGCACCTTCCTAGAGGGGGGCATCGTCCAAGCTTCTGCTGGCAACAACTTGATGCTCTCCTTCTACGGATGATCTACTTGGCCCTGTCTTTCAGTGTTTAAGCCTTTCTCTCTCCTAGACATGGCTACTGGCTGAGCTTCTACTGTGACTAACTCTATGTGCTCTCTTTCAGACTCTAGAATTGAAAACTGGCTCAGAGTTCATCTGCTTTGCTGTCTTTCTCTCCTAGATGAAGCCTCTATAGGAGCTATAACCATTAATGTTTCACTTTTCTTTCCTATAGAAAGTACTCCTGGATCAGTGCTCCTATGTTCTTTTGTTCTCTCAAACCCCCAGTGGGTTGTGGCAGATGACCGCTCACACTGAGCCTGGTTCTGGTTCTGCTGGGCTGGGTTTTTTTTTCCTGATAGATAGAACATTGTTAAACCAATTTGAATAAAAATCTGAACTTGACAGCAGTGTGTGATAGCTAGGATCACTTTGGAACGTATAAAATCAAATTGAAATCTGTATGATTTGGTTGAATTAACTTTTTTTTGTAAATTGCCTTGACACAATATGTGTTTTAAATTGGCATTATATATAAAAACTGAATTTTATTAAGGTGAAGTTGAATTAAACAGAGCAGCTAATCTGCAACAGAACAGTTGAGAAAGAAACGGATCAATGCGCTGCAATGGCCTAGTGAAGGGCTCATTTTACTCCCATTCTAAAGGTCCTTCACTGACTCCCAGTTTCTTTTCGTATTAATTTTAAAATCTTGGTACTGACGTTCAGAGCTCTGCCTGATGAGGCTCCCTCCTATATCAGGGACCTGTTGTCTCTATACTGCCTTGGGGTGGTTGAGGTCGTTGGATCAGAGCCTTCTTATGGTCCTGAGGTCATCGCTTCTTCCAGTCCTTCGCGCCGCGGCTCTGGAAAGATCTCTCGTTCTCAGTATGCTCCCTTGACTGTGTTGATGTTTTCAAGAGCAAACCTATGACCCACTTGTTTCTCCAAGCATTTTAACTACAGCAGTGACAGGGTTGTACAGTAAATGATTTATTTTTTGTATTTTATGTGTACTTTCTGTAAAGTACGCTGTGACCCTCCTTGTCTGTGAAAGGTGCTATATAAATAAACTTTTACTTACTTTAATCAAAGTCCAGAACTCAGCCTGATTGAAATGCTGTGGTTGGACCTTCATTCAGGCTTGCAAACCTGAATGAACCTCAGCATAGTTGGAAAGAAGAACAGGACATTTTTCCTACACAGTGATTTGAGACTGAAAAAGTCAGACAGAAACCACTGCAACAGAAGGTGGTCCTACAAGCTGATGAGTCCTGAAATTAGTCTTTCACACACTGCTGAAGTATTTTTCTTTATTTTTTGTTTAATGAGTAATTACAAGGCATATAATGTTATGTTGTTTCATCTGAGTTTGTACTTGTTTCATTTTATGACCTGCTGAGGACCAGATTTTATTTATTGTGTCCGAACATGAATAATCTGAGTTAAAGATGGTCTACTCAGCTCTTCCTTGTTCTGCTTACCTGGAAGGCGTACTCTTTGAGTGTTGAAATTATGTCTTTGAAGAGGATTTTTGAAGTTAGAGTGTGGCCGTGATACACGACAGGTTCCCCGTCACTGCCGTCCCAGCAGTCCACCTCCACACAGCGACAGCCTCTCTTCAGGGCCCTACAGGTTCAGAGACTTTATTACCAACTCTGTCTTCATTCCATTTCTTTAAGGACTTAAGGTACACGTTGATTTCCCAGCTGTCACCAGGACAATCAGATATTTTCCTTTGCACATTGATAAATGAATTTGATGACTTTTTACATCCTACAGTAGCATCACAATCTCTATTTTACTGGTGAGTTCATGCAATCCTCACTGGATGTATGCCTCCAAGCTGCTTTGACCTCTCAGCTGGTCCTCGAGGAGGTAGGTGTTGTGTGAGGAGGAGATGAAGTAATGGCTGAGCGGTTGGCTCATATCCTGGTGAAGTTCCAGGAGCTCAGGTTTAAATATGGAGCCCTCCTGGGAACACAGGTACATCTCGAAGCCTTCCAGGGACATGGAGCTTTGATTCATGGCTGCACAGAGGTGGAGATACACATCCAGTTTACACAGCAATAATATCCATAAAATATTAACTGTCTTACAGGTTGCTTCATAGGACAAGAAAGATGAGTTTGGTTAGATGGAGGGCCAGTATGAGCAGCAGGCGAGGCACTGAGCTGTCCTGCATGTTTCTGTAGATGGCTCCTTGGTTCTCATCCTGTCTTTGGTTTGCTAGATAGGCCATTTGCATTTCCATTGTGAGTGAACCGCACCAGGGTTCACTTGGAAGTGAAGCGAGAGTCATGTCTTCAGACGGACCAGATTTCTGTTGAGTTTTCAAACCTGCCCAAACAAATTGGACTGTCAAACAAAGTGGACCAAACAGTTCTGGGATGATATCTGGCTGTGATTCTGGAAGATGTTAGCAGATAACTATCTGGTCTAATTGTCTGTTCCGTTTTCTTCTAATTCCTGGGGGGTAAACTAGACATGCTTTCTCCCGGAAACTCTTCCGGCTCCTGCTGGAGGATCCCAAAGAATTTACAGAACAGACGACCCCATTAAGTGAGTTTTGGGTTTAGACTTGCCCAGAAAACCTCCAAGAGGATACATCGAAAGAGATGCTGCAACCACCTCAGCTCCCATCTTTTGAAGCAACTTCATTACAAGCTCATATCAAAATGACAAAGCCACTCACCCTGTATCTTGTCATTTCACTCAGAAAATTCATTTTAACTGCTTAGATCCAGGATCTTGTTCTAACAACATGATCCATACCTTGTGGCTACAGGTGGGGTTTGGAAATTGGATGGACCAGGAAATCCAGGGCTTTGTCTTTCAGCTCTGTTCCCTCTTCACCACAGCAGACCACAATGATGCCTTCATTGCAGCAGACCGACCTCAGAACCATTGATCCGTCTCCCCATCCATCCTGTCTTCACTTACTAATAAGACACTGAGGTGCCAAGGCGGAAGGTTTTCCCTCGAGAAAAAAACAAACCCAGTCCATTTGTCTTTGATAATTAGGGCAATTTGAGGACTGAAGATTTGAAAATTTATAAAAATTCCAAAATGGAGTAAATGTTACTTCTTGTCTGACTGCATCATTTGAAACAGATGGAAGATGATGAAATCTTCCTCTCCATGAATCCAGTCAGTCAATCTTTTGTCCTCCAGAAACCTTATCTTTGCCATGTCTGTTGTTTAAACAGATGTTAAATGCTGCATTCAATGCCTGTTTGTATCTGAGCATGCACAAAACCTGATGTAGGAAACCAGTGTGACCTCTGGAGTACTGTTACCAGGTACATCTGGTTTTCTGAAGTTTGGGGCTATGTCCAACCAAACATTTTCTTCTCATTATATTTACAATAAATCAGTTTACTGGTAAAACTGCACACGTTCCTGTTACTGCATAAAAATGTGTGGGTAGATGGGGATGTTCAAGCAGAAGCTGTAATCAACATCATGTACCATGCATGTACCTGTCTCAGAAGGTTCGTAACACTGGATCAGCTCCAGGGCATGCTGAGAACTCTGGTCTCCTTCACCCTGCTCCAGCCTCAAAAAGTTTTCCAGCTCTTCCAACGTTAACTTCTCTCCATCTCCAGAGTAGTCCTGGAACACCTTCCACACCTCGTCTCTCTGAGTCAGCATCTTATAGAAGTGGACAAACTGCTCGATTTCTAGGGAACCACTTTTCCACTTGTCAGCCATCTGGAAATAAAGGAACTGGTTTGTACGAGATGCATTTACAACAACAGAAATCTTGACCCACCAGTCATTTCTTTATGTTTTCCTTCCAAGCAGCCAGACCTTTGTCTAATCCTCTGAAGTGCTCTCTCTAAGTGGTTTTGATTATTGATTCTTCTGAACCTCTTTCAGTTTTACTGTGGGCCAGGTCCAGCCGTCCAGTCAATTACCTGACCGTTTTCCAATAAATATTTTGCTTGTTAAGGCGTTTAACCCTGAAACTTAAATCATTAAGACATTAGGAAGACTAAATGTTTCATAGGGCAGAGCAGAGGAAATGTAACATACCTGGGAAGAACGTCCTGAGCTCAGATCCTGGACGAGCCCCCAAAAATGCATTGGTCCTGAAGTTGAACTTGACTTTCTTGGGATTTAAGAAATAAACTCAAAGGATGAACCAGGACTTTGCTGACATACAGTAAATAACCAACTTTCAATTACATTTTTAGCCACTTTTTCTTTTAGCCAAATCCATGAAAAATCCAAATATAACAGTTTGACAGACATTGTGATCTGTGATGAAAGCAGGAAGCAGGTGAAGGAGATGATTGGCTGTAAACCTGCCATACTGATGGAGGGTCGTGTGTCAAGTCTTTGTTTCTTTCTTCTTAATGACCAGACATAGATACTGTTAATCTCGATCATTTTTAAAATAGGACACTATGTCTTCTGTCCTCCAACTTTGCAGTTTTTTGTCGCTCACAGTTTTGGCTCAGACCCAAACACAGACAGGAAGACACCAGATTTATGGTGAAAATGTGAAACAGAAAGCACATTTACAAAAACCCAGGAAATGCCAGCACTGGGTGGTTACTGGGAAACTCCAGGATAAATGAACAATCACAAAACAGAACAAGTAAACTGACAAAGCCTAAGTCCCATAGGTCATGGCAGTTATTTTAATTTCTTTTAGGAAATTGTGAGCTAGCTGCATAAAATAACTGAAACATAATTTAAAAAAGCTGTGTTTTGGTTTAGGGAAGCGGCCAGAATCAGATGCTCACCTGATTTGGTCATTTGTGGTTTTCTTTCTCTGTTGTTTGGGCTCATATTTCCCTTTTTCTGGTTCTTTAGGTAATGTTTTCATTGAGGATCATGTGTTATAGGAGCTCATCTAAATATATTGAAGTTCTGCATTTGTGATCCCTTAATTGTTCTTAAATCAGAGTTAGGTGGCTCAGCTCAGGTACTGTACCGAAAGAGCAGACACAACCCAAAGAAAAACTTTGAGAGATATTCAGAAAACCTTGTGCTATTCCACTTATTTAATTAAAAATCACAATTAACATTAAATTCTTAAAAATAAAATAGAAAAAACAAGAAGTGGATCAAGTGTATCATACTGGGTTGTCTGTACAAAAACAGCCTTGGGACAAAGCCCTTAAGTCTGGAAGCACTGCAGCATTCGACATGTGCAAGAAAGCTTTAGAGAAGCTTAAAACCAAAGACATTGTGAATTCATTATCTCCAGTTACCTTCTCAGATCAGACCCCTACCGTAAACAGATGCAGAGCGTGATCTTCGTTCATCTCCACGTTCATCATCTTCAGCAGCTTCTTTACCTCTTTGAAATTCATCTTCCCGTCCTTGTTTTTATCAGCCTTCTGAAACCAGTCTTGCACCCATCTGAGAAGATGCTGAGGAAAACTCCACCTCAGTAAAGTTGTGGATTCAAACACTCACATTTACAAAATGTCATTTCATTTTTTTACTCAGAGCTTTGGAAATAGTAAAGGAAAACTAGACAAGACGCAAAAGCAGATTAAGCACTGGAGTCAGGGATACTGGTCCTGCCTCTCCTGCTCATCCATGGTTTGGGCTCTGTGAATCAGTTTCCGGACTCCTTGGATCCAAGCTTGGGCCTCCTCTGGAGAGTCGGCCACAAGGTCCAGGTTTCCTTGGCGCCCGTGAAAGACCAAGGTGAAGCAGAGCTCAGCAGGAAACTCCTCAGCGATGCTCAGCATGACTTCAGACTGATGGCCCTCACGCACTACCTCCACGTCCATCACTGAGACTGAGACACCAGCATAGGATCATTACAGGCACAAGTCATCATGCTGAATTTTGATGCCTCAATGCATTTTGTTAGTTTCTCTCATGAATAAAACCCAAGTATCACAGTTATCTCCTTTCCTTTTTTCTTGTTTATCCTGGTGGATCCTTCTTCAACCGTTGCACAATAAAGCCATCAACATCCTCATTAAATAGGTCTTTGCCTTCTGCTTTTACATCTGAGTTCATTTGTACCACCAGAGCAATTAAAGGAGAGTTTAAGGTACACTGTGGCTGTTTGACTTGCCCAAGCAGACAAAATTGTTTCCATTCATTTATACTGGGACTTTAAAATGTGAAAGCCATGAGGAGGAGATATGCTGAATATCCCCAGATGGTGATCTAGGATCAGTTTACACCAGTCCTTAAAGTGCCGTGCACACATCTTCACTGAGCTCTCATTTCTTTATACGTTCCTTCCAAGAAGTCGGACATTCTCGTAATCTTTTAAATAGAAGTTGATCAATAGTTCTCTGTGTTTTCTATAAGGTTTCATTCATATGTTGCCTGCTGATGGGACCCCAGCCATGAAGGGAAACATGGATAAACATGGACTCTGAACTGTACACAAAGGTCTGTATGAACCTCTGCACCTTTCAACGTCTCATTAACCTGTTCTCAACACAACCCAGGAAGAGGAGGAGTCAGAGCTGGAATCTCTGACCCAAGGGTACGTTCCCTCTCTGCTCGGTCTCATTCCGGCTGTGGACATCGCCTAATGGAGGGACCAGACCACGCGTCAGATGAAGGCCTTGAAACCCGCAGGCGAGTATGGCTTCTACTTTGAAGCATCCTTGGATCCAAAAGTGACTACGATCACGCCGATCGTATGAACAAAGTTAGGTAATGATAAATGGTAAAGCATCGGGACCGCAGCATCGCACGCCTCCCTGTGTACATATCCAGGTAGCGAGAGCTACCCCGCCGCTCCATGGCCACTGAAGGTGCCGGACGTGCCTTTCTTGTATAGTTCAGTCCATACGTGGATGACCGGACAGCTTCGCTTCCCTAAACTCGGCGCTCAGAAACCTTTTCGTAAGCATGGTTCACATAAGTGGTGATGTTTGGGCAGAGAAGATTAGTTTAGAATGAAATAATCGAAATGATGTTTGTTTCATGACGTTTGGTTTTTGTTTGTGTTGAGAAAACTCAGCTAAGTGCTAGCAGACTTCTCTCAAATTGGTCAGGCACCAAAATGGAAGAGTAGACAAAACCCAAAGAAAAACTTTAAAAAATATTCAAAAAGCCACGAAAGCAATTCCTTTAAACCACCTTGAAAGGTTACAAGAAAGTCTGGCTTGGAAGAAAACGTACTGAAACTTGGTCAATTTTAGACATATAGGGTTCTTGAAAAGATAGAGATGACCATAATGATTTTTAAACAAAATGAGATGTGTTATTGCACACCTTAAACTTTTGGTCTGGTTCTGTTCTGGACAATAAGCTTTTTGTTTTACTTCTGCAATCCCTTCTGGAGTCTGCTAAAGGTTCCTCTGCCATTTCCAGATGGTTCAAAATGCTGCCAAATATTCTGTAATTTCTCTATCATCTGACAGATCATATAGCTAAATTATTTGGTGTGTTTCTGCACTCACAGGTAGAGTGGCCCTTCCCTGCCCATCTGGATTTGTACCAGATTGTCAGGCCATCCTCCAGAAGGCGAAAATGCCGCTGCCTCTTCCAGGAGCGGGACTTGACCTTCCTCAGGGTCGACCCCGCCATCATCAGCTTGACGTGTGGGTCATCCTGGACACCTGAGGGAAATTACAGACATAATTAGGAAAAATACTACACCAGTGATTCTCAGTCTTTAGGATCTTTAAGCTCCATTTGGTGGTACTCAGAGAAATGCTGGTATTAATTACAAGGCACAGTGGCTCTCGAAAGTGAACAAACCGCTGTTAAAATACTGTGTTTTTGTGATGTAAAAAAGGAGCATAGTTAATAGCTTCCATGCTTTTCAAGATTTAATGTGAGATATCCTACTTTACTGTAAAACAAACTAATCCGCTAGCGGAGAGGTTACAAAGGATTGAAATGATCAGCCAAGTTGAGTTCCTTATGTGACAAAGGTCTCCTGTTTTCTCAGTATGGTTGTGAGACAGAGGTCATTTCTTCCAGAGAAAACACCCAGGCCTGGTTAAAACCTTCTAAAACCTTGTCCAAGAATGAATTATGGTCTGATGAAACCAAAGTTTAACTTTTGGACCAATATTCCCAAAGTTTGGCACAAAAACAACACCCGACATTACTAAAACAATGCCATACCCACAACAAAGCAAGGTGGCAGCAGTATCATGATCAGGGGTTACTTTTCTTCAGATGTTATTAGGGTTTTTCCTCGAGGTCGATAAAATTACAATGACCTCAACATGCCAGTTAGTGTTGACCCAGTAGCTTCAGGTGTGTAAGATGAAGAGCGATTTTGTTTTTCAAACTCAGAGTCAAAACCTCATCCAAACCAGCAGAGGTGGTCGCAGGCAAAGTAATTAACAAATGTTTGAAAACTTAAACAATAATGAAACAAATTTTATTGTGACTTTTTTAATGTGCAAAATGTGCCAAGTTTTAAATAAAATAATAAAATAGAGACTTGAAGAAAATGGATGTGTAATTGATTGTAGATCAAAATGCCAATAAGGTTTTGCATGTTTGCCTTGTTAGAAAATAAAAAATATATATATTTAGTTAATTTTCTTGGCCTGTAATTTTTTTTCATCTATTCTTGAAAACATTTGGATCACTCTCTTTGAAAACACTTTCTGCATTTAGCAAAGTTCAGTAAATCAGTTAAAAACATTTGGGCAAACCAAAGTCTGCTTTTGAGTAAAAGTCACTGAATATAAGCGGTTCCTCTTCACTATCAAATTAAAAAGAAAGAACAAAGTTTGGTTATTAAAAGTAAAATCAGTCCAGGGGCCATTTCACTTTGGACATCCCAGCTATAACCAATCATGCGTTGCTGAAGGATAAGAATGTTTTTTCTTCTCTTTTTTGTCTTTATAACATAAGGATAAACATCTAAGTCCTCGTGTGCTGCTGCTTTATGGTGGTACTGGTTATAAGAACCACTGTACTGCACCTTTGGGTCAGAATATAGGATTGACTCAGTGTTCATCAGACAATAAATTCTTCATCAACCTGTGAGATCATCTTCAGTCTGAGGGCCAGCATGTACTCACATGAACCTTCAAGCTCCATCTTTATCTTTAGAACATGAACCGTGGAAATATTGTCCTGGAAAAGAAACAGATGTTAGAAGATGCCTCACATTCAATCAGACACTTCACAGATATCTGTACGTGTTCTTGGTCAAAGGTTTTCCAAGCTTTCTGAAGATTTTCTGTGGACTTTGGCAACTTTTTCACTTATTTTCAATCTAGTAAACAGATTTTCTTTGGCCTTAATGTGGTTCACACGAGGTGGTGCCAACTCTCACCAGCCAGCGGGTCTGCTGGTCCAAATGAATCATCACTTCCAAGCAGTGTCCCTGGTGATGCAGGAATTTCTGGGCACCGTGTGAAGAAACCAGCAACTTCTCTACGCAGTGGGATGGTAACGCAGGCTTCTTATTCTTTGGATCTTTGTTCCCTACACTGGACCAACTGTGTAGATGGGAAACAGCGTACAGAAAGCTGTATTGCGAGCGAGCAGCATGGGTGTGTTGGGCAGCAGCTGGAAGCAGAGAGGCCAGCTCTGCCTTGACTGCTGATGAGGAGAAATCAGCAGTGTTTAACCGGGCTGAATGGGAACCAGTAGAACACATACGGACCGACTTCCCTGTGATTTAAAGACTGTAATGCATCCTTTTTAAAAGGATCCAGATATTGTGATTGTATAAGAAAAAGTGTTTGCACCCATACAGATTGCTTCTGTTTTTGCTTTTCCTCAAACTGAAATGTTTCACATTATCAAACAGATTTTAATTTCAGACCAAGATAAACAAATACAAAAAGCAAGTTTCTACATGCTATCCACACCAACCAGGCTCTATGTGAAAAAAGTAATTGCACCCTTAACCTGAAAATCTGTTGTTGCCATCAAGTGTATGTGATAACTGGTAATTAGTCTTCAACGTCACTGTGGAGAAATTTTGACCCACTCTGCTTTGCAGAATTGGTTTCATTAAGCCTCATTGTAGTGCTTCCAGCTTGAATGGCCTGTCATGCAACTGCATCTGAATCAGATTTAAGGCATGACTTTGACTAGGGCACTACAAACCTTTCACTTTACTTTCTCTGAGGCTTTCAGAGGTGGACTTCCTGATCAGAATCAGAATCAGCTTTATTGCCAAGTTCGTGCATACAAACAAGGAATTTGACTCCGGTACACTTTGCTCTTTTGTTCTGTTTTTGCATTACAGGATATACAAATTTACAATTTACAATGTAC
>JAHUTJ010068594.1:0-10424 GCA_036250325.1 Characodon lateralis
AATTATATTGTGTTTTTTTAGTTTTCCATTTATTTTTTTGAGCAGTGTATATATATATATATATATATATATATATATATATATATATATAGGGTTTTTTAAGAAACATTACTACCCTTATAAATACTGACCCCTTGAAGACTGAGGTTGAGGCTAAATGACCCATTCTGAATTAAAATTGTATAACAATGGCAAAGAAATGTCTGTAGATATGAATTTTTTAAAAGATATATTTAGGAACTCGAAAGAAACTACAGACTCTGGGTTATGCTTGAAAAATCTGTATCAGGAAGAAAACTACTTAAAGTGTTTAAATTTGGATACACACGCTGCTTTTATGTGAAAATGCATCAGCAATTTAAACTGGTTTGTGTTGAACCTTGTCAAAAAAGACTCAGCAGCGCATCACCACTACAGATGTTCAAATGCCCAATGCTGCTGATTGTACCCAGTATGCTATACATATTCACATATGTTACATGGCTGTCAGAGGATGTAATAATAAATAACAGTTTGAAAGTGAATTAATTACAGATGAAAGATAAATAAAATTCGAAATTTCAATGTTACAATTTAAAGCAGCTGTAAACATCAATCAATGCAAAGTGAAGTTTGGATTGATTATGGTTCGTGTGATGCTTATGTCTGTTAGTGAATCTGTTTGTAGGGGTGGGGTTGGTTGTGTATCCGTGCCTGTTTGCAGTGTGTATAGCCCAAGGGAAGAAGCTGACTTTGTGTCAGTCTGCTGGTGTGGGATTTTGTTGACTTGTAGCGCCTCCCAGAGGGCAACAAGTGAAACAGGGGGTTTGCGGGGTGAGAGGGGTCACCTGCCATGGCCCTTGTTCTCCTAAAGCAGCAGGACATGGCGATGTCTTCCAGGCGGGGCAGAGGGCAGTCGATCTTTTGGGTAGTGTTTATGACCCTCTGCACCACCTTCCTGTCCTCATCTGAGGAGACTGTGTACCGCACAACCAGACAGTACGTCAGTACACTCTCCACCGAGGAGCGATGGAAGGTCAGCAGCAGCTTTGTGTCCAGGTTGTTCTTCCTGAGGACATGCAGGAAGTGGAGCTGTCAGGCCTTCTTTACCAGGACTCTGATATTGATGGTCCAGGAGTTGTCTGAGGAGATGAGGGTGCCCAGGAACCTGAAGGTGGTGACAGTTTCCACCTGTTCTCCGTCTATGAGGAGTGGGTGTGGTCCTGTTTGATCTTCTGGAAATACATGATCAGTTCTTTTGTTTTGCGACATCCAGGGTCAGGTTGTTTGCTAAGCACTAGTGCGACATTTCCTCCACGCCAGCCCTGTACGCTGTACCCTGTACGCTATCTCGTCACTGATGAGACCAACCAGTGTCGTGTCATCCGCATATTTGATAATGCTGTTGGCTGGGTGGGTTGGAGAGCAGTCGCATGTGTACAGGGCGTACAGTAGAGGGCTCAAGACGCAGCCTTAAGGGGAAACAGTGCTGAGTGTGATTGTGGAGGAGTGGTGGGGGCCAAGTCTCACAGTTTGTGGGCGGCCTGTTAGAAAGTTTTTAATCTGTTGCAGGTGGTGAGGATGTCTGGAACGATGGTGTTAAATGCTGAGCTGTAGTTCACAAAGAGCATCCTCACATAGCTCTTCTTGTTTTCTAGGTGGCTCAGCGCTGTATGGAGTGTGAGGGCAATGGTGTCCTCTGTAGATGGGTTTGCCCTGTACTCAAACTGGTGGGGGTCGAAGGAGGAAGGGCGGCAGTCTCTAATGTGTTGGGAGACTGAATGGATAGGCACTAAATGATTACAGACGTCAGGGCGAAGGATCTGTAATCATTCAGGCTGTGTGACAGGTTTTTTGGGAATGGGGATGATGGTGGAGGCATTTAAGCATGTGGGAATGGTGGCATGTGTCAGGGAGGTTGAAGAGTTAAAATTATTTTAATTCAATCAAAAAGTTTGTTTCTGAAAGAAAATTAGAAAGACCTCTGTCTTTAAAGATAACAGAATATAAAAGTATTAATTATGAAGAAAAATATACATTTTATTAGCAGTTTCTTAAAAAACAGCATATCAAAAATGATTTTCACCCTTTTCAACACTCAGTGGAAAAAATATTTATAGGCATTCAATCAATCAAACCATACTTATAATTGCTGAGCTGCTTTGTCCATGTTTCCATTTGTATTTTGTGGATGAGCTTTTGAGGTTGGAAGACCTCTTTGCCATTACCCTATTTTTTACCTCCATCCTTAGACTCTTTATCATATTCAAATCAGGACTCTGGCTGAGCCGCCCCATAACATTGAGATTTCTTTCAGAAGAAACATGGTGGCGAAACCTAAATTTGCCAGTGTATGAATGAATAAATTAGTGCTTAATTGTACCTTGTACTTATGAATTTAGAGATGTTGTATACAGAATAGCTGATGGCTGCAATTTTAACACATTAAATGTCTCTTTGCAACATTAGGCTTTAGAGCCATTTTTAAGAGTACTGTACCTTTAAATTATTAAAAGGGATGAGCAACCTTTACAATCCAAAGAGAAATGTTTGCCATCGCAGATATCATTGTGCTGTGAAAATCCTATACAAGTATTGCATGCAAGCAAAAAAGAAGATTACTTTTTTATTACTTTATTTATTGGTGATTTACAATAAAAAGGTAATAAAGTTTTTGATCAGTACCTATACAGAATTTCAAAAGCACAATTATTCCAAGTAATTTTTTCATTAAGCAGCAAAAGTGTGCTGTTGTTTTTGCCGTTTCCTTCTAAACGTTTTTTCTTTGTTTTCAAATTTAGAAACAGGAATGACAGACTCTCTTTAACCATACAACTGATCATGTTATACAGTATGTATTAATCAACTTGATTGGTAAGTTTGTTTAATGGGGTCATGTAGGTTTTCTGGCTCAAGACAAATTATATTTAGTAAGAGCAGGAATGGCTTTGAATTGTAAATGTAGCTCATCCCTGACAGAGTTGAGGACATTTTCATAGTCTGTGTTCATCTTTCAAACTTATCAGAACCTGTATATAGTGCGCATTTCAATGCCTTTTTGTCTTCCAAACTTAAGATCCTACAAGTCACATTTTATTGACAACCTTTTATTAATGGTACTCTGCAGACCTGCAAATAAAACCAATGCTTCTGACCTTTAAAACCATGGCAATCTCATTATCTGACAAGAGTCTCTGAGGAGAAGAGAGGCTGTCCTTTGCCAGCTGATGTGTTACATGGACAGTGAGAAGTGATCAGATATAATCCATTCAACTTACATGTTTTCTTCTCCAATGATACAGATTGCTGAGAGAATTTTGACAATTTCAGTCATCATGTTGGTCTGTTTAGGGTCGATTGCTCTTGCCAACAGCAACAAGCTACGCTCATCTCCCAGGATCCTTTGCAGTCCATACTGTAAAACACAGAGATGGGGCAAGATAGAGAAGATGTCCATTGGGTATAAAATAATGAGAGCACTTACATTCATGGAGAACTTTCACTTCAAGTAAAATATAAAATACAAAAAAAGCTGGTGTGGATGAAGTTATAGTTAGCCCTAATCTTCTTTTAAAGAGGTACAATGAGGCCGTGGGAGGAAATGGCAAGGATGATAAATTGATTTAATTTAGGACAGGATTGCAGGTATGAATACTTATAGTCTCCTGTACCTTTTAGTCTCAGCACAATTGCAGGACTGGGTTGAGATGACCACGTGTGGGGGATTAACTCCACAAAAAACAATATCAATACTGCATCTAACCTTAAAATTTGGGCCACTTAAGAGGAATGAGCAAGATCTTCCCAAAAAAGGGATAATTAAAAGTTGAGAAACTTTAAATGGACAAATTAGTTGCGGTTTACTGCTTCATTATCCTCAGCTGGTCAACAACAAGATGCAAATAAGGTTGGAACCCTTACCACCTGTGCTAGTTTTACATATTTGCATAAGCTGCAAAAACATCTTTCATGTAGAAATTCCAGATTTTTCAGATTCGGCTTTCCAGAGCTCCAAGTCATTTGTGTTCTTCTGAAAATGTAAAATACTAAAGTTCACTACAAATTAATGAGAAACATTTCTACAGTGGATGGGGTTAAAATATGTAATCAAAAACAGCAAGACAGACGGTAGGGCAAAAAGGTTGGGAGAACAGTAGGAAGGAAAGATACCAGGAAGAAAGACGATACTTCATTTTCCCAAGTATCGTCTTATTTATCCAAACTTTTCCAGACCTGGATAATATTGAAATTGGATTTGATATTTTATCATACTTCTCTAGACTGTTTTGGAACCATGTTTTTAACTCGGTTTTTGGCCTGCAGCTCAATTATCTTTACTTTTTTAGTGGTACTTAATGCAAAATACAGGAAAAAAATAAGATCTATTGAATCAATCATACAAAGTAATACAAACCTTATTGTTCATGAAAGCCTTTAAGCATTGGATAAGTTTATGCTGATTGCGTTTATCAATATTCTCTTGCCTGCAGAAGAAAAACAAGACATTTTAATAAAACATCCTAGTAAGGGTATGGTCTCAGATAATGACACAGATGTGGCAAGTTGGACATGTTAACTTACTGTTTCTTGTCCAGAAGTTTATCCAGATTATCCAGAAGAAGACCAAGACCCTCATGACCAAAGTTGTTGACCCAACTAGAATAAAAAAACAAAAAACCAAGAGAAAAATATCAGACCAAACCAATATTCAGTCTAAATAGCTTCCCTGTGATGCACTGGATTGAAAAATAATCAACCACAAATAAGACTGTTTTTCACTCCTGAATGAATTTTATTACTTGTTCTAAAAACAGAGGTCACTCAGAATCACTTCTAAGTTAAAGAATCCGTTTACTTTATAGAACAAAATGTACAAAAAGAAAAGATGGAAATTAGAAAAAAAAACAAAAAGTAAGCAAATTGCGTTGGACCCCAGATGTTGGCAGCTCACTGAAAGCAGAAAGTGCCATTTTTCACACTTGGTTGCTATCTATTATAACTGCATCTGACACTCTTTAAGTTTAACATCAGTTGTTTTGATGTTACTGTGTGGTCTTGTACTTTAAATTGTCTAACTTTTTTCTTCATGTTTTCTTGTGTGTAAAACTAAAGACTATTTGTGGACAGATGACAAGTTTAAGTTTGTTTTTATAAAGTTAGAATGCACGTGAGGTTTGAGATCCCCTGGACTACATTTCCTTTTTCCCCTCCGTTTTAACCTAGAACAATAACATTCAAAGTCAACCTTGCCCTCTCCATGACACTGAATATATTCTGTTTCACACAGCCTTTACACTGCAACCATTTACACACAAATGAGTAACCATCCATCCTAACCAACGCTCTCGATGCAAAGCAGTTTGCATCCAGGCCCAATGTGAGCAACTATTGCACTGTGCCAAAAGATTAAGCAATGCAAGTAAGATAACACTGTAATCGATAATGGATTGAGAGAGATAATTGCCTATAAACCGCAGCATATCAGAAGACGGCAAATGATCCAGTTCAGATGAGCCTGTTTGTTTAAGTCGGGTGCAGAGTGGAGAGGTGGCTGCGAAACAACCGAGTGGTCGTAGCCAGATTATGCCATTAGCTTTACTTGTTTTCGGGCCCTTAACTGTCAATGATGCAAAATACATGACGCAATTTTCCAGCATCTAAGTGGCATAAGTCAATGATTTATCCTGCCTTTTTGACAATGATTTGAAGTAATAATGGTTTGAGTATTAAAACCATTATTATTGACTCACTGAGTCGTAAGAGACCCTCAATTAGAGATGAGATGCATTTGCCTCAGGAAGCAAATAAATTCAAGCTGAGGTATTTCTTTAATCTGTGACTAAATAGGAATTAAGCAATGACTCCCTGACCCACATTTCTCAAATTTATCTCATAAACAAGCAGAGTCTATTTATAAGCTGTTAATATTGGATTTTAGTGAATTATCATGTGCATTCTTAATAAACTCAAAACAATCCAATGTTCCAAAATGGTCAAAAGCTTTTTACAAGGATCTTTTTCTGATCTGATTGTTTCATTTAAGCATGTGCTGTGCAAAATCTAAAGGCTGCAGAAGACATAATAGAAATAATTTTTAATATGTATAATAAATAATATGTTTGGGATACAGTAATAGGACATAGACTTTACAACGAATTTAACTGGACAAGGCAGCAGGAATGCAGGCTTAATTCTCAGATCAAATTTTTAGGTGAAAAACAAGGGCCAGGGATTGTCCATCCCTTTTTGCTCCAACAAAACCATAAGTCTTGCTGCAGGTTGCAACATAATATAGTTCCCCTCAAGGATTTAATGCACTAAATGTTTTGGGCCCTCTCTACATCCCAGACAGCCAATCATTCTCTGTCCCCTCCTGCATGACTTCAGGTCATTTGCAGCTTGCCTTCTACATGCCCCAAACGCTTACAAAGAAAAATATCTACAAAAATAGATGGTGCACATACACTGCTTGTCCTGGAGCTGTAAAAAAACCTCACCTTATTAAAGAAACTGGCCAACTACACAATAATTTCCACCAACACTAAGAAAAACTACCTTAGCAAAAACAGTCTGTATACCACCTTATTAGAAGCTTCAAATTAGTTTTAATGATTTTTTTTTTCCTTAAACACAGTGTAACCCCCATTGTTTAACATCAGAGTAATACACAGTTAATCATCGCCCATAATCATTGAACGAGAGCAAATCCTTTCAAATCCAGGTCATATTTTTCACTCCTAATGTGAGCATATACTCAATGATTTCATTAACTTTGGGAAGGACTTACTCTTGATATTTATGTCTGTAATCCTCTGGTTAAGTACCACAAAGATGCAATGATACTTATTTACCAGGGAAAATAAAAAAATATATATATGTTTAGTTTAATGGAAGCAATTTTCTTTCCATTTTATTTTGGTTCATTTCTGCTCACTTAACCTGATTGCATTATGTTATCCTAACAGGGATATGTACAAACAAGACAAAACATTTCAGCTGTCATTAAATGTCCTTTATGTTGCCTGGTTTCCTGAACCTTTATGTTCAAACTTAAAATACTGCAAAGCAGAGATGTGCTGCCTTTCTGTCTGAACTTATTTGTTTGTCTTCAGTGCCATCCATTATTCAGTCTTTAGATCCTAAAAGTTCATCTCTGATATAAACTGTAAATATAGCCAAAGTGAGATCAGGTCCAAGAGTGTGTAAAGAAAATGTTAGTACACGACTCAACGACAACAGAACCACACTCTGTCCCACCTCATGTTTGACTGATCACGTCCATTTCGTTTGGAAGGCTCGTCTGAGGATTGATTTCAGTATATAAACCACTTTTATCATTTTATCAGGGCTCAGCGAGCAGCTTTGTTACTGAAAGCTTCTCAGCACACACAATGTTACATATTGCATTACATACCAGGCTATATAACTGCCCCCCTGTGGGTTTAAGGACCTGTTTGGTGCTACACAATTCCAGTTGTACTCTGCTGTGGCATGCAACAAATGGATCTTGACAATACAGCTTGAAACAAAGCAGCACCGATATTAGGAGGACCGAAGTGTGGACTTTCTTGCAGGAGGCAAGAAGGTCAAGAACTTAAGTAAACTTTGCTTTATTAACAAAAACAAATTGCTGCAGGGCAGGACAATAAATATTCAATCCACATTGCAAATCTAAATAAAGGGGCAGGCAGAGCAGTGCATGATTATACCGACAAGATGCTACTGCAAAGCAAATTGGGTTCCAGGCAGAACACACACCAAGGGAGAAGATAATGAAGAACAGAAATCAGGTGAGTAGCAATAAGCAAAGCCCAGGTGTGTGACAAGAGCAAGTGTACAACAAAACTGCTTTCAAAATAAAACTCAAAGTACCAGAACAAAGAACCCTGAAACTAGACTCAAACTGCAAAATAAGACAAGGAATAAATAAACTCCTGATTTAAGCACAGCACCACAGTACAGTTTTGACTGACTTGCTAAAATGTGATAATAAGTACACTGAATTATTTTAAATGAACACCTGATCAGGTTTAAAAACAGTGTTGATTAACGATATATCCAACTGTTATCTTGTAGAAATGTTTCAAACAAATATTGTGTTAGAAAAGGTGAGCATATGTAATAATCCAGAGCCCGGAATTAGATTACAGTGGTTAAAAGCCCTTAAGGGAGTGATAAACATCTGCTATTTATACCTCCGACATACAAAACTGAATTGCTGTGGTCTAAAGAGCTTTCTAAGTCAGAATGATATTAATGACTTTGGCTGGAAATATAAATATATTCAATAAATCCTTTCCACTTGTGCAAAATCATTATGAAATGCTACTGATTTTTGTGTGACAGTAAATTTGCCCACATTAAAATATATTATAAATATTCTATTCAGAAATAAGTGCTCCTTATACTACTGTTACAAATGTGAAATTAATGTCTCTCATTAGGTATCTGTAGTAGGGCTGCTAAGCCTAGTCATCATAATTGTTGACATTGAATACAAGAATTTATTGACATGAATATTTTTCAGTCAATTCATAACAATTAGGAGTTTATCTTTCTTAATTTTAAATTTATTCAAAAATGTGACAGCCCCTGGCCAAGCTGGGCTCCAGTTTTTGGACGACTCAATCTGAGCTACAGTTTTAGTACAACCATGGCGGATAAAGCGTCAGCTTCACTGTTAGTTGTTTAATTAAATTGGTAAAACGTTTTCTATCCAAGGAAACCCATTCGATTGCATCGAGTCACTGACTTAATAATTGACTTGATAATTGGAGAGAAAGTAGCAGAGTGAGGAAAAGTGGTCAGTATGTCTTCCAGCAGGCCTCACTACAGCTCAAGAAAAGTGTTTTAAAGAAAGCTGTTAAAATTTTGCTGGCTCTTGCATATATAAAAGGATCACCTCATACATAACTGAGGTATTAGAAAACTGTTGAAGAAAGCAAAGGAAGAAAGAAACTCCCAGGAATCTATCAAGATGTATCAAGTGTCCGACATTTTATATCAAAGATAAATCTAGATGTTCTCTAAAACAAGTGTTTTAGAGAAAATTCAGGCAAATGTGAACTGAAACGTTTTCACACTGCTTAGCTCCAATATCAGGTCTCACAATCCTGCTGGCTGGTGCTAATGTTTAATTTAATGTTTCCTCTGAAAAGTATTCTTCATAAAGTAATTCAACACCTCATCAGGTTACAAGAGGAAACTCATCCACTAATCTAAGTTTGGAGCTGAAACCTATGCCACCTCGGGACTATATAGCTGGTCTCAGCACTCCACAAATGTGATGTTGGGTGTAGCCAAGCAAGCAGAGGAATCTCAGCAGTACTCAAAAAGAGCTCTCTGAGGTGAGAATCTGCAACATGAATTAATGTGCTGCTGGAGGTCCTTGTGTGTGTTTCAGTCTGCGCATGAAGCCACTGTGAGACGGCAGAAAGAGCTAAATCAAACGTTAGTCAGCTGACAGCACACCATGATCCCTGGATGCTTTGAAATGTCTCCCCACAGAGTAGAAAACACCCGAAATTTTTATTCATCCTCTGCTGAACACCTGGCATTCAGTCCTCCACAACAACATCTCTTCTTACTACCAGCTGAATTTCAGAAGAAGCCAGGAGAAGTAGATGACCAGACAGGCAGTCTTTTTAACATTTACATTTTCTAGTATTATGCCAATTTGCTCAAGCCCTTACAGACTGGAGAGCGTGCTTATTTTCAGGGCCTTGCAAAGATCAGTTTAAGTTTTTTAAACAAGGAAATACAATTGCGAGCATTCTTTGAAAGAACTCATTCATTTTTCAATGTCAGCGTTGCCATTTTGTTGCAGACAATTTTTTTTATTAGATGTACTTCAGAAGTGGTGCACATCTCTTACCACATATGCGCTAGTATTTTCGCTATGAACGAGAACAATACTGTAAAATACTCCAACACTCTGTCTTGAAAAGACTTTTCTTCACAGAAATATGAAGAATAAGAACAAGTGGCAATATTTAGGTAAAAACTGCAGTGACTTCTTGTTTGGATAGTGTTTATATTGGTAAGTTAATGGTTTTAAAGCAGCACTTCAAATATATTAGACATTAAAAGAACTCTGCATGAGCATTTGGCCTTGTCCAGACCTGGCACTCATATTGTCGTTTACAATTTCTATATTTTTCTAATGTAGTTTTTAATTGCTTGAATTACTTATTTTTTATGTCGAATTTTCGTTTATTGTAGATATTTGATAGCTGATTTGCACCATTTTTACTGTGTCTACTTTTAAAGCAGCTACAATTTGCCCAGCACAGGTTTCCCCACACGGACAACAAAAGCATGGATGTACAGGTCCTTCTCAAAATATTAGCATATTGTGATAAAGTTCATTATTTTCCATAATGTCATGATGAAAATTTAACATTCATATATTTTAGATTCATTGCACACTAACTGAAATATTTCAG
>JAHUTJ010068595.1:0-10419 GCA_036250325.1 Characodon lateralis
TTTGCTGCGTCCTCATGTGGACTCCGTGCTCCGAGCAATTCCACATCTCCTAGGTCAGTCTTTTGCAACTTTATTGTTCTGCCATCACATTAGTCCTAATTCAGGGTCCCCAAGCGCTGTCCATATGGCTCTGAGTCCACGCCCAACGTAAGAGGGGTCCCCGAACCACCAGAGTCTCTTTGGATGGCAGCTTCCCATTGTCTTCCTGGACATACAGACAACAGTGACCGGTATTTTGCCAAACCACATCCTTATAGTCCTTTTTCTCACATTAACATAATCTTCCACATATATCCCTCACAAAACTAATGACTCTTGTCAAAACAATTCTAACATGTTTACATAAGGTTAAAATGATTATCATAGCTTCAGGGTGAACTCAGGCCAAAATAACAAACAAACAAGGCCTATTCTTCATGAATACACCTTATCTTACCAAAGGAACCTCAAAGAGAAATACAAAATGCTTATCTACCTAATATAACATAACCAGGAGAAAACTGTTAAACAGAAATGGCAGTTCAACCCTTACTTGAAAACACATAATATTGACCTTCACAAATAATATGCTTTTAACAGAAATGGTTTATATGACTTTGTTATGGATAAATGACATTACCTTTTTGTGATGCTCGAACTTCCTCAATGTCCATCTTATCAGAGTCTCTTTGGACACGGGCAGTCCCACTGGATTTCTGGCCATCATGGCTCCAAGTTCCCAAGCACATATGAATAATTGAAAACACAATACATCAGTGGACATAATAACTTCCAATACAAAACATGATGGTAATATCTTCCATTCTTGCAACATTTTTACATGTCTGTATGGTAGCTGTTGGGCGTATATTACATGTAAGTATTGTAACAAGAAGAAAAAATAGGAAAAGAAAAGTAAAAAAATTCATAAGTCCATCAGGTCCAGGCTGCTATACGTATTAGACCCTCTGATGTTCCCCACCATCAGTCATCCATCGGTACACAGTTCCCAAGATCCACTTTCTGATGATAGGCAACACGCGACACACGAGCAGGAATATCACAACTAACACAGTTAGCAAGGTTAATCCTGTCTTCAGTGCTAAGGCTCCCCAGTTGCCAAATATTTCCTCCACACTCTTCCGCCACCAGCTGTCCCTGCCCGCATTCTCCTTCATTTCTTCTTTTAATTTGCGGAGTCTAACCATTATGGCACTGAAGGTACCTCTTGGGGCTGTGTTCATGGGGATGTATGTGCAACATTGATTGCCAAACATGTGACAAACACCCCCCCTTATCCGCTAAAATCCAATCTAAAACTTGCCTGTTTTGCGATGCCATTCTACTTGTCTCATGCAATTGGTCTCCTAAAGCCATAAACCCTTCAACCATAAAATTAATCATTCTTTGTTGATTATAATAAACATAGTTTATCCACTCAACATTTTTGTTAACTGTGATCCAAGGTAAAATGAAGTCATCCTGCTGTGACTTCATGTTGCGCTTTGAATTCATCAGGAATTCCTCGTGGTTGGCCTATGAGATTCAAATATACACCTTCATTCAGTCCATAATCACCTAAACCTCTGCGTACTCTCACTCTATTTTCATCTACTCCAATCATACTTTTTACACCTTCATACACCAAAGTTATAGGTAGTTTCATTCTAACAAGTGCACAAAGACCCACCCACCGAAGGGGTAAGGTATTTGCTAACACGTCTTCCCCACACATCCAATAGCTATCTGCCACCGGGTGTGTTTGGTCTCCTAGGAAGAATAATCTTGGAATGGACATGGTATTGTTTTCACAATCCTGTTCTACAAAATCTGGGTTTTGATACCATTTTGGAGTTTTAATAAATATCGGTGTCCTATTTGCGTGTTTAAACCAAGATAACACCCAAGTCACTTTACATTTTACTGTTGTGTTACCCACATCAACCCCTTTGCCATTTTTGAAACCTCCATTTGAAAAACATTCGTATTCTGCATCAGTCTACCTCGTAATTTAGCGGAGGACTTCTTTGTGTAGTCCTCAGGTTAAATTCAGCACACAGTGCTTCAAACTTGTAACCTTTCCATTTGTCTAAATATTGGTGCGAATTGTGTGAGCTATACAGTAGTCTGCAACTTATACCACACATTGGTAACTTGAAGAAGGACACCACGTCTACCCTGGGAGTAAAATCCCCATCCCTGCACCTCTGTTGTTGTACTAGTACACATTCTTTAGATGTATACTTCTCTGGAATGACAATTGGAGTTGCTCCAGGGGTTACAGTACAAATTAAACAATCGTTTTCCGTCAATTCTCTAGCTGTATACCATGACCAGCTGTACCATGTGTTCTGGATGGCCCTTTGCCAAAGTGTGTCCCCCCTTGGCCTCAATCCATGCCACTTAATGTCTTGTAATTAATTTTTTGCCCTTGGGGTTACTTTGTTGTCCCGATGCTCCATAGAGAATTTATCCAAGCCGCCTTGATAGTCATGACAGCCCTCCTTTTCAGAGCATCTTAGTTTGGTTAGGCTCTGGCAAATATATTGAATCATCCTGCATAAGTGTGGTTTTAACCGTGATCAGGACATAATCAGTTAGACCTGATGCATGTGTTACATTTGTAGTGCCAGTCGTTCTTGGTAATACAGTTACGTTTTCAAATTCTGCTAACATGTGTTATTTACAAGTGTAGTGTTTTTAGCCTGTTCTACTGTTTTACCATAGGTAGTGGTCTCCTCAACTCCACTAGTGGCAGTTAAGGTGACTCTCCATTTAACAATCAATGCACTTAATGTTGTTTTAGTGGGTGCCAATGAGGGCATAATATTTGTATTGTTTATAGGGTTTGCTATTGTGCTTACTATTGTAGTGGGTGGAATGAATTTTTGCATGGTATGTACCTGGGGTAGAATTATGTCATCTTGTTCATCTTTATCTGTCTCAATCGTGGGAGTTTTACTAGTAACTGTAAGTAGCAAATAACACTTGTTTTCAATTAATACGCTTTCTTTGTCTGGAACTTTCCAAAACATAATTGACTCTACTATTCCACCATTCGTTGCTTCTTCTAGCCTCAATTCATATGTTTTCTCTATTCCAAGAGGTATCACGTCCATTTCCACAGTCCTTCCACAGGTTGTTTTTACAACTTGTAAACCACATTTTACATTTTACAGACTTTTTACTGTAATCTGATAATTTGAATCCATGTACCCACTGCACATTCACCGTTTGCCATTTGTGAGAACTAATCTAGAAATAATTATGCTCCTACCCAACAAGTTATCTCTCGTTTCTTGGGGTGAGATGTGCAGCCAGATCCTTCTTCCCATCATTTCCACTTTAGCATTTAACGTTGTATCCTCTATACACTCCAAATCCCCTTTGCCTCTTACTGCTGTGGTTGTGTCTGGATTTCTCATGACCATGTTGTATCCATAATTACTATCTTCACTCCAATGGGTTTCTAATCTCACTTCCACGTCAAAACCGTCATCCCTTATGTTCATTGTAATTGTACATTGATCTGCCCCATACTCTGTATTCTTTTCTTTGACATTTCTGCCACATAATCTTCTTACATCCCAGCTCTCGTTCACTTCATATTCTGTTGCTAACCCTGTTTTGAATTCGGTGTCTGTAATGCTGGCCCTCCATTTCCATTCTGCATGCACATATCTAACCATACGAAGTTTTCAAATTTTTGTTGCTGACTTATTTTTAACATTCACATGACTTATTAATTCTACTCCTGCTGGCAAGGACACTGGTGTGTACAGGTCTGGGTAATAATAAGTTGTTTTGTACTCATCTTTGTTGGAGATGGATCTTTTGCCTTTAACCGATGCCATTGGGTCACTGTTCATCTCCTTGGGAAGATGGTCTCTTTCTTTCACGCTGCTGCTCCTCTCTTTGCTTAACCACGCTTCTCGTTCCAATGGTGTGTCTTGTAGTGCTGGCTGCAGAGTGTAAGAGGTCATTTCCGCTTTCGCTGCTGCTTGGTACACCACTTCTGTCAACATCCATAGTTGAACACTTATTTGTATCAGTTTCAACATTGCAACTGTCGAGGTAGGAAAACTTTACTGGCCGTGTGTTAACTCTTACATTACTCCTCACCTCTCATCGACTCTTTTTATTTGGCACCCCAAAGGACAATCCTCAGTCAGAGATCAGTTGTACGTTTCCACAAGTTTATTAAAACCAATCTGAATTCAGAGAGGAGATACCACACTTACACGGGTACCTGGAAACGTCTGTGTGTTGTCTGCCTTGGAGGGGCCACAATACCTTTATATACCCCTCGCTGCTATGCAGTACACATACACAATCATTCTGTCTGAGTTGAACTCTTACACCTGACATTCAGCTGTCTGTTCGACCTTCACAACATTCCTGTTATTCTACTTTTGGCTGTTATCTGAGACATGTACAGAAATATCTTCACTGTTTCAGAGCAGACCACAGCCAACTCAGACACACACACACACACAGGCCTGCCCTGAGCAAGCCACTAAGTTACACAATACATTTTATTTCACACATTATTAAACCCAACTAGAGCATATTAAACCTAACTTGAGCATAGCAATGCAGACCCTATTAAGTATTTTAAATATTTTCCAACACAACTCTTGTGTTCATCCTCCATAGAATTGAGTTCTACTTTCTCTTTTTTATGAATCTTTGTGCAATAAGTCAGATGATGCCAAATGTCACTTCCCTCTAATTGAATGGCCATGGACGTGGTTCTTCTGACCTTTCACGGCCCTTCCCATCTTGGTTCGTGCCACTTGTGTCTGTACACCTTCACGTACACCAGATCTCCAGGCTCCACTGATTTGTTCACCACTGTCTCTGGACTGGAACGTTTAGCTTTTTCCTGCAAATAAATGGCTCTATGGATAGCAGTTAGTTGTTCCATATAAGCTTTCAACTCTGTTTGCAACTGCTCAAGGGCTGGTCCCTTGAATGGTAGCCTCCATTGAGGCACAGGCATAGGTCTGCCAGTCAGCATTTCATGCGGTGTTAGATGCGTGCTCCTATGCATTTGCATGCGATAGCTCATTAGTGCAAGCGTCAAAGCGTCTACCCAGCTCAGCTTAGCTTTCAAGGTTCCATTTATTCTCTCAACCATTCCCTAGCTCTGGGGATGGTAGACTGCACCAAACCTTTGTTTGATCCATAACTGCTGCAAAACACCTCTGACTGTTTTCTGCACAAATGCTTTACCGTTATCTGAACTTATTTCAGAGGGGATCCCAAATTTGGGAATCACTTCTCTTGTTAAGAATTTGATAACGGTATCTGCTCCCAGTGTTTTTGATGGGACGGCTTCCATCCATCGACTGAAACGATCAATCACTACCAGCATGTATCGTTTACCCTGAACTGCTTTGATCATGTCTACAAAATCTATCACAAGATGTTTGAATGGTCCCTCAGGGACTGGAATGTGTCCAATGGGTGATTTTATGCCTTTGCGAACATTATTTTGAGCACATATGTCACATTGACTGAGATTTTCATCTACCATTGTTCGCGAATGTGGGGACCAAAAACCTTGATTTCTCAATTTCTCCAACATCTTAGTTCTGTCACAGTGATCTGCTCCATGCACTTCTGAAATCAACATTGTTAACAATGCCACTGGTGCCACCAGTAGGCCTTTCTGGGATCTCCACAAACCATTTTCACTCATTGTTGCAGCTCTTCTTGCCCAGAGGTCACGCTCACTGCTGTTTGCCTCTTATTGAATCAGTATCAAGTCTTCTGGCGTAACCAAAGGTTCCAATGACACTACAGATGCCACGATAGTCATCTGGCATCGGGATGCCATTTTTGCTGCTTCGTCTGTTGCGTTGTTACCTCTTATGAATACGTCATTACCTTTTCGGTGTGCCTGTCACTTTATCACTGCCAG
This sequence comes from Characodon lateralis, assembly GCA_036250325.1. Taxonomy (NCBI): domain Eukaryota; kingdom Metazoa; phylum Chordata; class Actinopteri; order Cyprinodontiformes; family Goodeidae; genus Characodon; species Characodon lateralis. The sequence continues at coordinate 5,906 of JAHUTJ010068595.1, forward strand.
TTTTGAGGGGAGCATCATTGCATCAGTTTGCTGTTGAAGCTGCTCTTTATGTAGAACTGAACTTCCATCTGCTCTTTTGAACCCTCTTTGCTTCCAAAGAGTAGCAAACAAATAACAAACTCCATGGGCATAAGCCGAGTCTGAAAATGTTTGACACCTTTCCTTTTGCCAGTTTACATGCCTCAGTTAACGCTTTCAATTCTGCTAGTTGTGCTGAGCATGGTTGCTCACACATTTCAGCTTTCACAGTTTCAAAGTCATCACCTCTTTGTTCAACGATTGCGAATCCTGCATGGTTCCTGAGATTATCTCTGAAACATGAGCCGTCGACAAAGTAAGTGATTTCCGCGTTAGTCAATGGAGTTGACTCCAAGTCTGGTCTTAGTCTTGTGTATTTCATTGTTTCAGCAACACACTCATGTGGTTCTCCTTCACAATCGAGGGGAATCTTGTTGGCTGGATTTAAGGTGTTACATCTTTGAACAGTTATATCTGGATATGTCAGAAGCAGCATGTACTGCAACCATCTTGCCTGGGTTACAACAAACTTCCCTTGATTGATTAACTCTACAATTTTGTGATGAGTCCTAATTCTGACTGGGTAACTGATTGTTATGGTTGATGCTTTATCATAGGCGTAGTAGACTGCTGCTAGCCCTTGATAGCACGGTGGCCGGCCCTGTGCTACATTGTCAAGCTTTGTGCTATAATAAGCAATAGCTTGTTTCCGACGGCCTGCACAGGTTTCCTGCATCAGTACTGCTGAGACATACATATCTTTTCTGTTTGCCACATATAGGTAGAATTGTTTGTCATAGTCTGGTATCGCCAGAGTGGGTGCCACTTGCATTTCCTGTTTTAGTGTTTCAAAAGCTATTTTAGCCTCAGCCGTCCATTTTAACATGGTTTTCAATGACTGATTTCCTGATTCATTCATAAGCTCTCTTAACAGTGCTGTTTTTTCTGCATAGTCTTCTATCCAGTCTGCATCAAAGCCTGTCATCCCAAGGAATGTCATCATCTCACCAACCGTTCGTGGGCATGGTACTTTGCTGACACCTTCGAGTTGCGAAGACGAAATGCCAATGGTTCTTTGTGAAATCACTCTGCCCAAGTATTCTACCTGTGGCTGACAAGATTGAAGTTTTTCTTTTGAGGCTTTATGACCTCCTTCAGCCAATCTCTGAAGGACTTTCATTGAATCTTGATGAATGTCTTCCAATGTTGGTGCGCAGATTAATAAATCATCTACATATTGCAGCAATGTGCTGTTCAGTCTTAACCCTTCAAGATCTTGTTTTAGGATGTGGTTAAACACATGAGGCTGTGTTTGAACCCTTGTGGTAAGCGAGTGTAACTGTACTTTTTTCCTCTGTATGTAAATGCAAACAAATATTGAGATTCTTCTGCTAAAGGGATGCTGAAAAATGCAGAACAGAGATCCATGACTGTGAAAAACTGTCCTTCTGGTGGAACTGTCATGATTTGGGGTTGTTTGGTTTCAGGTTTTTTCCTTATGTTTTTCACAGTTCAAGTTTTGAATCATGTTTCTGTTTATTTTCCTGGTCATGCTTTTGTTTTGTCGTCTTGTTCATGTTTTGTCAAGTTTGGTTTTCGGATCTGGTTATGCTTTTGCTTCATGTTTTTCTTTTTTGTGTTCAAAAGTCTCTGTTTTGCTCCAGTCATGTTTTGTTCTGTTAAGTTTATTCGGTTCACCTGCTTCAAGTTAATCTGTCTCCTTGCCCCATCTGGTTTTCACACCATATATTCACACCTGTTCTGTTAGTCGTCACGGAGACATTTCTCATCCTCATGTTTTGTTCTCAAACCAAGTCTTGTTTTTTTTTATCATGCCATGCCTGTCTTGCCTGCCCATTTGTTTTGTTCCTGCCTCCTGCTGTGAGTGAGTTTCTGTTATTAAACCTTTTTTTTTTCACTTACCGTCATGCTGCCTGCTCATCTGTATTCTGGGGTCCAATATCAAGTAAACCGTAACAGAATGTTTCTGCCAACAACGGACCTCGCAGATGAGCACCAGGCTAGCTCCATGGACCTCTTTACCTTCCTGTCTCGGGAGGCGGAGAAGTCATTGCGCCGGTCTGTAGGGCTGTCAGTGCCGCATTCAGCTTATGATGGATCCAGGTTGGCGATTCCATGTCCGGGGACAGGTCCCCTTCGTCGCCGTTCTCCGCCTGCTCCCCTGGCTGCACACTCTGGTCCGGCAGTGAAGCCCTCGTCCTCCTCTCGCCGCAAGAAACACCAGCGTGGAGCACCTTCCTGTGGTTCGGCTGGTGAGGAAGTGGTTTCCCAGCCAGCCCACGTGAGCGCTGCAGCAAGTAAGCCCGCTTCTTCGCCTGCTACAGCACTGTCTCCCAGGCTCGCTGCACCTCCGCCCATGCCGTCTGCGCTCGCTCCAGCCCGGTGTTCTGAGGCAACACCTGACGAGCTGGAGCAGCGCTTGAGGTTCTATGCACGCCAAATAAAGAGCCTCAAGACGACTTGTCTCCTGTATTCCTCTCCTGAGCTGATGGAGAGGATAAGGCAGATAGAGATGGATTATGAAACAGCAGTAAGGTTGTTTTACCGCCGTCCTCCTTCACCCACACCAAGCCACATGAGTGCTGCTGCAGAGCAGCCCATGCCAGGACTCCAGGGAGCTGCTGCTGCTGCAGAGCAGCCCACGCCAGGTCCACAGCCAGGTCTACAGCCTGACTCCAGGCCAGACACACCACAGCCTGACATGACGCTTGACCTTAAGTCAGCCTCTGCTCACGTCAATGAGGGTCCGGCCGACGCCTCAGCTCCTGCTCACGTCACTGAGGGTCTCGGCGATGCCTCATCTCCGGTTCACGTCACCGAGGGTCCTGCCAACCCCTCAGCTCCTGCTCACGTCACTGAGGGTCCTGCCGACGCCTCAGCTCCTGCTCACGTCACTGAGGATCCCGTCGACGCCTCAGCTCCTGTTCCTAGTCTGCAAGGGTTCAAGGAGGAAACACCGCTGAACCCTGTTCTTGAGGGTTTTAAGGAACGTTTTGTCCTCGTTCTGGCCTTTGAACCCAGAGCTGACACCAAATTTTTAGTTTCAATTTACACAGAGCATCTCTCCCCAACAAATTAATTGGGGTTTGATCAGAGACTAAAATTGTTATTTTTATTTCTTCATCATCTGCCACCAGTCGTACAGGAGCCGTCATTTGAATTAGTTGTCGTACTCCCGAGAACCCTACTGTTGATACAAATTTATTAGACATGGGGAGATGAGTTGCATAATTTGGGCTCACACATGTGTAAGCTGCTCCTGTATCAACTAACATTGGTGTTTATTTTCTATTTGAATGGATAGCATTGGCTCATTTTCAGCACCCAAGCTCACCACTGGGTACTGATTCTCCCCTCTAGAGCTCTCTGGGCACCCCTAGTAGCCAAAATTGGCGTGTTAGTTGGACCTCTGGGAGGACCCGGCCCGGCCCTGCCACGCACTCTCCCCGTGTATGGGTGCTGCCTTTGGAAACATTGTTCAGCACGATGTCCAGGTTCATTACATGTACAGCATCTCCCAGGTATTCCGGATGCAGCATTTTGTCCCCTGTTTGCCCATGGGGATCCTCTTTGCTGTCTTCCTCATGCTCCAAATGGTCGTGAATTCCACGCCGTAGGATAGAAATTTACTACCGGATGCGGTGGCGGGGCGGTTTGAAAGTTTGGAGGACCCACCTGTGATGGATGCACCACATCAGGAAAAGGTGCTGTAGGTGTTGTCGTTGAGGCGTTAGGGCGTTCTTCCCTTTTCACCATTACAGCCTGTGTTTTAGCTTTCCCTGGAGCTCTCCGAATTGCAATTGTGCCAGCTTTCTTTGTATATTTTTGTCTTGTTCATCTAGCTTTTGCTCATCTTTTCTGTATTTTCCGACATTGTGTACCACATGATCTCTAAACTATTTGTGTGGCATTGATGTCAGACCAACAACATCTTCGAGTCTGCTCCGCACAGGTGCTGGCATACTCTCCACGATGGTATTCCGAAATATGGTTGTGAGTAGAGGACTCTTGTCAATGTCCTGTTCTGCATCCTGTTTCCATCTCTCCAATTGTTTAGAGATGTACGTTGCTGGGTTCTCGTTGTCACCCAGTGGTTCCCCTTTCAGTGCTCTGGGGTCTACCCTTGCTGGGTATTCTGCTTGCAGTTCTCTCCAGAGCACATTTCGAAAAGCATTGAATTCAATTCCATCCGCTCGATGATGAAGCATCCAAGCATAGTTTCATTTCAAAATATTCTCCATGGTTGGAGTCCCAAGACACTGTGCCCAAACTGCTTTAATGTCTCGCAATGCCAGCAGTTTCCCTGCTGTTTCTTCTTCGAATTTTCTAATCCACTTATTTGCACCTTCATCAGAATCAGAATCAGCTTTATTGCCAAGTTCGTGCATACAAACAAGGAATTTGACTTCGGTACACTTGCTCTTTTGTTCTGTTTTTGCATTACAGAATATACAAATTTACAATTTACAATGTAC
>JAHUTJ010068596.1:0-10415 GCA_036250325.1 Characodon lateralis
CATTTCAGGTGACTACCTCTTGAAGCTCATCAACAGAATGCCAAGAGTGTGAGGAGCAGTAATCAAAGCAAAAGGTGGCTACTTTGAAGAACCTAGAATATAAGACATATTTTCAGTTGTTTCACACATTTTTGTTAGTATATAATTCCACATGTGTTAATTAATAGTTTTGATGCCTTCAGTGTGAAGCTACAATATTCATAGTCATGAAAATAAAGACAACTCTTTGAATGAGAAGGTGTGTCCAAACTTTTGGTCTGTACTATAGGTGACACAGCACACATGTGGAGGAAGTTGTTCTGTCCAGATGAGACCCAAGTTACATTTCTTTGGCCCTTATACAAAACTCTGTGTGGAAGAAAACTAACACTCCACATTACCCTGAACACGCTAATCCTATTGTGAAACATGGTGGGAAGAGCATCATGCTGAGTCTTTTTTTGTGTGGTCGTTTAAACTACTAGTTAAATGCGACTGCTATCAGACTTCAGTCTAAGCGGTACACGACCCCAAAGCGACCCCCATGTGCAAAGGGAGAATGTAGATGTCACACATCAGCACACATCAGTTATAATGGATGGCAGCAATTCTTTGTTATTGTTAAGTTGTTGAGCAATCGGATCCAACAATATTATGACCACATCACAACAAGATGAAGAAAGGTAAGAAAAAACAGAGCACAACTTATTACAATGGTCTATTGTGGAGCAGTGACTGCTACTTCTGTAGAGAAGTCTGTGTGGATGCGAAGGCAGAGCCAGGATAGTGATGTAAAAGTTGGATGAAATGCTACATGACTTTGAAAAGCATCCGCAGTATGTATCCAATTTAGTACCACATATGAAAGTGGCACATTTCAAAATTTTTTGGAGGTGAAAAGATTGGAATTGGGCCGTTCAGACTGTCATGAAAAATCTGGATATGGGACGCTTTTGCCTGCAGTGTGAATGTATCAAAGATGGTAGGTTCAAACCAGGGCTGCATGATTTTAGAAAATCTGAGATGGTGATAATTGTGGTCAATATTGCAATGATGGTATCAGCTGCAATGCCTATTTTCTCATATCATCTCTTTTTCTTTTGTGCTTCCTAAACTCTGGGACCTTTAGTATTATGGGCAATGTAATTTGTGACCAGTGTGAGCATCTGCTGCCACGAGACTCTGTCCAACTGTCTAAATATTACATTAGCATGTACAATGCAAGTTCATAACACTTAGATATTTGTCAACTGTTATTGCACTTGAAACAGTCCTTTGCAGAATGAATATTGCACATGCCCATATTGCGATGATGATATATTTGTGATATACTGTGCAACCTAGCAGCTGTAATGGCAGAGGAAAGTGGTTCTACAAAGTATCACCACTTCACCCTGACTTCACATTATGCATGCCTTTGCATTGGACACATTAAATCCCAGTGAAAAACTTTTAATTTTGTGGTTGTAACATGACAAAATATGATAAGGTTATTGGTTATGAACACTTTTGCAAGCCAGAGTCAACTCTATTCACTATAAACGGAAGCAGACCTTTGTAAACCTCCTTTCCTGTGTTTTATGGGTCTTGTCCATCACTCCCCTCATCACTGTCTCATGCTCTGCAGCAGACTGACAGACCGACTTTGTGACCTTCTGCAGAGAAGCTCATCAGACTTTAACCATGATGGCAGCCAATCGATCCGGAGCCCAGCTCACTGTCCATCAGTCAGCATTCTGCCGATACGAAACAAGAACTACACGGTCTACTGTGCTGTAGAGGAGCCTTCATTAAAAATGTAAAAACACGTTTGATGAAGCGTTCACAGCAGAGACGAGCTGTTTGTTCACAAACAAAGCTGTGTGCAGTTTGTGTGAAAATTCACAGTGACGGCGTGAAGCTTGGCTGTCTGATGATCTGTTTTGTCACTTGTTTTTGTCGATTAGAATGTCTAAAAAAAGAATAAATATGACAGGCGAGGACACAACTTTCACATGCTCTGCTGGTAAATTATTAGAAATACATCTCCAAGGTTATTTGATAAAACTGTAAAGTTTTGTTTAACTGCCAATTATATTCCCAGATAGGCTTTTATTAAGTGATTTTAAGACATAAAGAATCATCAGATGGGAAATTAAATCTCTTCTTAGAAAAGTGTTCATGCTCCACATTTATAAAGATGACAAAACATACTCAACTCCAGCTGATATTGTTAAAATTGTGACTTTTTCATGAGTCTGAGATTTTGATATGACAAAGTAGGAGAATAATCATTTATAATTATGGAACTACAGTCATAAATAATTGCAGTCTTGCTTGCCATTTCTGACTCACTGCCATGACTCAGTTACACTTCTTACATCTGTGATAGATTAGACAGCTATTACATTTCTAAAAAATATACAGGTACATTTAAAAAAAAATTTGAATATTGTGGAAAAAGTTTAATATTTGTTGTCACTCATTTCAGAAAGTTAAACTTGTATATTATATAGATTCATTACACATAGAGTGAAATATTTCAAGGTTTCCTGAGTCTCTAAATGATCTCTCAGTCCGGGTCAGTAGGCCACACAATCGTGGGGAAGACTGTCATTGACATCTTCCACAAGGAGGGTAGGGCACAAAAGGTCACTGCTAAAGAAGCTGGTTGTTCATTGTGCCGTATCCAAGCATATTCAGAGAAAGTAAAAGTGTGGTAGGAAAAGGTGCACCAGCAACGGGGATAACTGCTGCTGTTAAAGGATTGTCACGCATAATTCATTCAAGAATTTAGGGGAGCTTTACAAGGAGTGGACTAGGGCTAAATTCAGTGCATCTAGAGCTACTACACACAGACAGATTCTAGACATGGGCTACTAGCATCTTAACTGGGCTAAGAAGAGAAAGAACTGGAAAATTTTCATAGGACAGTAAAGTGTAAATTTCATGTGGAAATCGAGGCCCTAGAGTCTGGAGGGAGAGTGGAGAGGCACAGAGTCCATATTGCCTGAAGTCCAGTGTGAGGTTTCCACAGTCAGCGGTGATTTTTGGTGTGACATGTCATTTGCTGGTTTTATCAAGTTCACAGTCAATGCAGCGACTTACCAGAAAAGCTTAGACCACTTTATGCTTCCTTCTGCTGACAAGCTTTATGGAGGTGCAGGTTTCATTTTCTAGCAGGACTTGGCACCTGCCCACACTGCTAAATGTACAAAAACCTGTTCCAGTAACTATGGTGTTGCTGCACTTGATTGGCCAGAAAACTGTCCTGACTTGAACCCCATTGAGAATCTGTTTTTTTTTTGTTTTGTTTTTTTTATATTAAATTAAAATCATTTTTAATGTTGCAGAGCCCTTTTTATTATGCTCTGATGTGTAAAAATGTAGAAACCAATAGAGGGTGTACTTTTGTCATGATTGTGTTTCTCTGTTTTCTTTGTCTTATATTAAATGTTTGACACTTGAGTGACGAGGTGGCAAAAATATTTAATCCTTTTACACATGAAGCTTGTGTTCAGACTGAGAGTCGTCCATATACAGCATGTGATTTATTATAGAAGCTCCCGTGCTACCGGTCGCCCTTGCTCTCCTAGCTGTCAAAAAAAGAGCTGAATCTCATATTTACTTTGAATGGAAATGTTCTGGCTGTGTAAAGGAAAAATTGTCTGGCTGCTGTGTAAACAAACTTTTATTACCCTGGCAACTGGCCAAATAGCTTTGACATCAATAGGTTCTCCAAAGTCCACAGTAAATCAAAGCGGTGTTAAAAGTAATGCAAAGCCCAGTTTCTGGAGGGCAGAGATGAAGGCCATGTTTGGGGAATTATTCCTTGATTTATTCACTCCTGCTGTCTAGATTCAGTTGGACCTCTGAGGTTTTTTAAACAAGCATCATTCCAACAGTCATGGGAAGGACTATCAATAGATGTCTTTATCTGCTGACTCTTTTGTGTATAAAATAATTAATTTGTGTTTAGAATGTCATAAAATCCTCTCTGTGCTGTGTAAAAACAGCCTGACATTGCAGCAAGGATTTATAAAATCTGGACTCTGTATATATTTCCTTCCGAAACATACCATATGCTTAAATAAAGGACACTGCATACAAAGAAATTCTGATGAATGAAACGGTCTGTATGCATGGATACATTTTGCTTTCTACGTCAGTCAACACTCCTTAATGAGACTGGTTTGCAGTTAACTGGAATCAGTCTGCTGATACCGGCTGAAATGCCTCTGTTGCTTGGAACCCCAGTCTGGTCACCAGATGTATGGTACAGCTCCTCGCCGTGTTGCACTCCAAGACCAGCAGTAGCTTCGTGCATGGTTCTGCTGGATTGCTCTTGGAAACTTAAATCAAATGATGAGCCAGTCTTTACCTTTTGCCTGAAAATCCTCTTGGTTTCTAAATACATGCTCTCTTCACACTGCACATTCCGCAAAATCCTTCAATAATTAAAAATAATAATAGTAATATATTAAACAATAAATTAACCATTGATGCTGAAGGTATTTTCTGCACCATTTAGTGCATGCTTTGGTATCCTTACATATAGTTGCAAACATGTTACCATTGTTCAGTCTGTGTTTCATATCACTAACCGCTTCTCAGCATATCTTTGAAGTGTTGCCAGTAACCAAATAACTGTAGAAACGCATGATTGCAAGCTATGGAGTTGCTGTGGAGCTACAACAATGTCTGAAGAACTTGCACTCTTGCATATAAAGAATGTATGCCTGATTTCTGTGCATACACACCTTTTGGACACCAGGCCCTAAATCGTAATGGTCTTCTGTAAGGGGAGCATTCTTACTGGAATAAAAGGGACACATTTTTTTTCTTCCGTTTCTGTTGCACACTTATGATACCTGCTTACAATCAGAGCAGTTGGACACCTTGATTCTTTGCTGTACCAACAGAAAAAGTCAATCTCTGTTCTTTCTCCACTTTGTTATTCAACATGGTTTTGCACAGCGTAAAAAACCTCTCCCTGTGGTTAAAAACTGCCCGAACAGTAAAATCCATCACAATAACGGCCGCTCTTTGGTTTGGGTTTGTTAAAAGCGGAGGTTTTATTGCGGTTTTATCCTCCTCCAGTAGAGTCATGTCAGCATTCACTTTGATTCAGTGTCAATCTCTGTAGTTCCTACAGGCAGATAATCCTTCAGGCAAACAAATCTTTTTGACTTTAATGTCTTCTTATTCTTTGCCATGCCCTGCATCTATTTTCACATCAGATAGGGACACACTGTATATTGGTGTCATTGTGGTCTTCTTTATTCTCATGAATTTATCCACCGTGTGGGAATAAATGTGTTTTAAATACATTTGTTTCCTCTTTAGGCACTGCTCTGGTGGTGCAGTGGGACCACGTCCATCTGCAGGACAACTACAATTTAGGTAGCTTCACCTTCCAGGCCACGCTGCACAAAACAGGAAGGATCGTCTTTGCCTACAAAGAGGTAAACTCTTATTTACAGCTTGACCTTTTTCTTGACTATTATGTCTGATATTCTGTTTCATACCTTATCTGTGAGTGTTATATTACTGCCACAAGTCATATATTTTTATCCAACATATGTGTTGAAGAAAGCCCACCACACAATTCCTGTGCTCTAATATGAGATTAAAATTCTTATTTCTTATTTAAAATAAGCTTAAATTCCTGGTTTGTTGAGATTGTTTGGGCACATTGTGGCATTTTATATCAGAATGTGTCTATCGGCTTTGTTATCCCTTACCCTTTTTTTCTCGTGATACTCAAAATGCTACATGCCTTCCTAGCCGTAGTGATTTTGTAGTTCTGTCAGTCTCGACAGGAGCTTGTTGAACAATATGTCAACCAGGCCTTATTTTCCATGGGGCCATACAGTGTGAAGGTGACACACTTTAATTATCACTGCAACTTCAGTACAAATGAAACTGTTTTTAACTCATTTTACACTTAAATCACATGACTCTCGCACTCTTTTTTTTCCCCTGCTGTTTCTAACTTTTAACACTTTTGAAATTATCTTTGTCATTTGTTACATTTTCTCTTTACTATTGTTGAAAAAATGAATGCTTAACCTAAGCGACGCTACAAAACAGCACATTTCTTCACATTTTCTTTAGAATGAAACAACATGAAAATCACCAAATTTCTCCAAATCACTGACTTGGTTGTTATATCATTTTAAAATACCTACATTCTTTAGTAATCTTAGATGTTAAGTAAAACATTTTTAATTAATGTTGAATATAATTTTCTGGTAATGTACAGGTTATGGAAATGTGCAATCAAGACTGCTGTCGTGTGAAAATACAATAGATTTAACTTTCTTTTATGGACTTTAATTTTGTATTTTGTATTTTCAAAGAGCTTATCTGAGAACAGCTGGGATGTTTGTGGGTTTTAATGATTAGAAGGTTTGGTCAGTGCAGTTTGATTGCTCCTTTCCTTACGTTTAAGCAGTTCATTGTTATTTCACACATTAGTTATTTCTTTTTTTATTATATCTCCTTTCCTGATGTGATTGACTGTCCTGATCCTTAGGTGTTTGAGTTTTGGATGTCTGTTTCTTTCATTGCTGTTTATGTTCTCAGTGTTACTATCTTAGTTCCTCCCATTGTTTACTTATTTCTTGGTGTATTCCAGTGCATTTACATTCCTTCCAGTGTTTCTGTGTTCCTCTCTGCCTGCGCCTGCCCACATTATCTCCTCCCTCAGCTTTCTCTACCTTCATTGATCTCAGCTGTGTCTCATCTCCTACTGATTACTCCCACCTGTTTTGCCCTACCTTTCTCCACTCTTCCAAGTTAATTTATATGGTCTGGTTGTCGTTGTTCATTGCTGGATTCTTCTGTTACTCTTCCTTGTGTTTCTGCCCTGTTCTTCATTGCCTTCGTCATATTGTTTGCTTGCCTGCCTCCATGTCAGTGACTCTGCCTAGGTTTCGCATCCTACATCTTTCCCTGTAAGTTTACCAGTTCTGTTATTAAAATGCTTTGGTTGCCACGCTCCTGCTTGCACCTTGGTTCTGCGAGAAAGCACAATCTGACATTGAGGTATAATTTTATACGTATTCAGGTATTCACAAATAAAACTTGAGTAAATTCAAAAGGTGGTTTTCAAATTATTTGTTAAAGGGAAAAAGTTATCCAAACCAGCCTGGCACTATGTGGAAAAAACCCTTGCCTGTCGTGCTAAATCATGAATTAACTTTGGAAAACTTATTTCAATTTCAGGAACCACACCCAAACCTGATAACTGCCAGCCAGAGCAGTTTTCCCCCCAACAAGTCCTTTCTTCTGATACCCCCAAACCAATCAAAATGCAGGAAATCATCTAAAAGTTGTTAAAATGTAGTGAAGTCCTGCACAAAAAACAACACAATCTCCCTGTTCTCAACACCAAGCAGGTAAGGCAAGCTGCCTATATCCTGCATATCCATTAAACTAATAGAAAACGTGTTCAAGGTGCAACACACCCCACCAAAGGCTGACTGGGTAAAAATGGTCTGCAAGGCCAAAACCAATGCTAACCAAAAAAGAACACAATGGCCCCCTCACACCGGCCAAAAAAAGTTTTTATGAAAATGATCTGTGAACTGATGAGACAAACGTGGAACCTGGAAAAAACAGCTCTGACATCACAGTGTTATTTAACCCCAACTGGTGCAATGAGTTGCTTCTCATTTCTTAAACAACCATGTCAAAGAACACATCCTGTGGTCGTGGAAAAGATGTCAGTCTGTTTCAGAAGGGTCAAATTATGGGCATGCATTAAGCAGAGAAACATCAAAGGAGATTGCAGAAACTACCAAAATTGGGTTAAGAACTGTCCAACGCATTATTAAAAACTGGAAGGATAGTGGGGACCCATCGTCTTCGAAGAAGAAATGTGGCCGGAAAAAAATCCTGAATGATCTTGATCGGCGATCACTTAAACGTTTGGTGAAATCAAATAGAAGAAAAGCAACAATAGAACTCAGGGCTGTTAAATGGGATGTTAAATAGGGATGTTAAATAGTGAAAGTAAGAGCATTGCCACACTCACAATGTAAAGGGAACTCAAGGGATTGGGACTGAAGAGATGTGTAGCCTTAAGAAAACCACTAATCAATGAGGCTAACTGGAAAAAAAGGCTTCAATTTGCTAGGGAACATAAAGATTGGACTCTGGAGCAATGGAAGAAGGTCATATGGTCTGATGAGTCCAGATTTACCCTGTTCCAGAGTGTAAGGTGCAACAGGGTAAGAAGGGGGCAGTGCTATGATCTGGGGTTGCTGCAGTTGGTCAGGTCTGGGTTCAGCAACAGTATCTGTTCAAAGAATGAGGTCAGACAATGCCAGGATTCATCGGGCTCGAATTGTGAAAGAGTGGTTCAGGGAGCATGAGACATCATTCTCACACATGGATTGGCCACCACAGAGTCCAGACCTTAACCCCATTGAGAATCTTTGGGATGNTACCATCATCAATGCAAGATCTTGGTGAAAAATTAATGCAACACTGGGTGGAAATAAATCTTGTGACATTGCAGAAGCTTATCGAAACAATGCCACAGCGAATGCGTGCCGTAATCAAAGCTAAAGGCTGTCCAATGAAATATTAGAGTGCGTCACCTTTTTTTTGGTGGCGACTTTCTTTCTGGTCAGGCAGTGTATCTCCGTCAGTCAGTCATTTTCTATACCGCTCCCACTGTCCAAAGAAAATTGCCATAAGGTGTGTTAATGAGTGTGTGCTTGGTTGCTTGTGTGATGCCCTGCAATGGACTGGCGACCAGTCCAGGGTGTACATCGCCTCACCGCCTGTAGCCTGCTGGAGATAGACACCAGCCCCCCGTGACCCACTATGGAGCGGTGTAGAAAATTAATGAATGAATAAATAAATTCATAGAAAATCATCATAAGTTATATATTTAATAATTAAATTCAGCACTGTGTTCAGTGTTATATATAAATAAAATACAATATCTGGCTAATTACTCAATAAAACATTTTTCAAGCTCAAATGGCAAGATCTTAGTCCTTTAACACCTACTCCAAGGCAGTATGAGGTGAATGAGACCCCTCAGATAAAAAGCTCTTTTGAAAAGCTACAAGAGGCCATGTGATGGACCCAAATACCCAAATGTGAGAACAGTGGGCAGGTAGACAGTGAGACAGACAGTATTAGGTGACTGTTTATTGTTGTTTAGCACCAGTTTCCCCTGCGACCCACTATGGAAGCGGTACATATGTATACGCCTTTATTTCGGACACAATATATGGTCCATACAAAGAACAAAACCGCAAGAACACAGAAATAAAAAAATACAAAATTCTAAAAAGGCTCAAACGCCAATGAGTCCATAAAATAGAAAAGTAACTCACTCAGCTCAGACCAGGGTTGGTCAGTGTGACATCCTACACATGCATCTGTACATGAGGTTATGCAGTACCGCAGGGCAGGTAGGCACCTTTCACCCAAAGGGTTATTCAAGGTGCTTTATAGGAAAACAAAAACACACTTAAAACACAAAATACATCAAAAACAGATAAATACACATTAAAACAACATCTAAAAGGTGTTGGACCATTTGTACATTGCTGGAGCTACTATGCTGTTCAGCGTCATCGGCCATTTTGTACCCCAGGATAGTCTGCTACTACAAATCCCAGCAGGGACCACGGCTGATAGGACGGGGGCATCGCAGCTCTGATGTCACAGTGGGCTATATAACTTACTCTGAGACCGCCCACCATTACTTTTCACGCTGGAAACCGAGACGCGGTTACCACGCAACTGGAGCATCATTCTGGAGAAGAAAATCCCCCGTGGACTTTCATTCATTCTCCCCCCCGTTGGCCAACAAGAAGAAAATTCATGAAAGACGTTTCTGGAATAGGAAGGCCAGAAATTTCACTTTACTGATTGAAGACGTGAGTTTAACATGTAACAGAAGAAAAAACCCCACGGAGGGGTCAAGGAGACGGAATTGCCATCCTTGTTTTTGTTCCAGTTGACTGTTGACGGTCCATCATATCGTTCCTTTTCGCCAAGGAGGCCAGAGGACAAAACTGAACGGTCTCTTGAGTTATCCACGGACGCATGGAATTTTTTTCCCCCTCCTTTTCTCTCCCTCTGCTCAGAGGAGACAACATCAAGTAATACCATGTTATTTTCTTTTTCTTTTTTAGAAATAGCTTGGGCAGGATAGAGTAGGATTTTAGGGTAATTTAGAATCACCACTTATAGTCCAATGTGTTCTAAATTGTATGTGCATGCAATATTTCATTGAAACTTTGATTGCTGTTGGACATCTGAAGGCCGCTGTGCTTTTCAAGCTGTGTGTGTTTTGCTGTGTTGTTTCAACACCTGAGAGCAAGCTCAGGGTACATTTTAAAGTTGGACAGTTAGAATCTCATGGTGGAAACTCACCATCTCTTTGTCTGCATCCTGCGTGTTGCTTTTTACTGGTTTGCCGCCAA
>JAHUTJ010068597.1:0-10410 GCA_036250325.1 Characodon lateralis
GATGTTGAGAAGTTCCTCTCTACTGAATGAGACCACAGGATTGTGGCCCGACACCACAGAACTGTGGCTCGAAAAACATAAAAACACACAAAATACAAAAACAAAGAGAGAGCGAAGTTCCGAGGCTGCCATCGTCGGCGCCATCTTGTTTTTAACTTCTTAACACAGTGTGAGATTCACTTCGAACTACAGCCATCCTCGTTCCCTACTGAGCGCTCCAGGGTGGCAGATGTGATTTCTCTACTGTCCGGCAAGGCAAAACAGTGGGGCACAGCGGAGTGGCAGAATGGTTCAGTCATCTGTGCTTCCTACGCTGCTTTCTCCAAGGAGCTCGTCGGGGTGTTTGACCCCGTTCTCCCCAGTCGTGAGGCCGCCAGGGGCTTGCTTTCCATTAAGCAGGGAGACAGAAGTGTAACCTCCCTTCCTGAACGTAAAGACCTGGCCACTCGTATCGATCTCCGGCTAAGTGAGAGAAGAAGGGAGAGGTGCCACAGGGAGGCTCAGTCCTCTTCAGCCTCCTGTTCTGTTCCCCGTCCCGA
Organism: Characodon lateralis; assembly: GCA_036250325.1. Taxonomy (NCBI): domain Eukaryota; kingdom Metazoa; phylum Chordata; class Actinopteri; order Cyprinodontiformes; family Goodeidae; genus Characodon; species Characodon lateralis. The sequence continues at coordinate 540 of JAHUTJ010068597.1, forward strand.
GACCATGAATCGTTCTTCCCCTACACACTCCCGATCCTGGACCCATGTAATTGGGGAGGACAAAAATCTCAATGGAGGAGCGTTCTCGCCGGAGACAGTTCAACTTGTGTTTCTACTGTGGGGGTCAGGGCCACCTTGCCTCAAAGTGCCCCTTAAAAGCCCAGGCTCAGTAGAGGTGAGGAGAACTCTACTGAGCCGCAGTCTGATGTCTGTCTCCTCATTTTCCTTCCCCGCTAATATTGTGATTTCCTCCATTTTTCATCAGGTGTCGGTGTCTATTGACTCAGGAGACGACACAAAGTTCATGGACGAATCTTTCGGCAAAGGCCATGGCATACGACTCTTCCATACGTCTGACACCCATAATGTTCTGGCTCTGGATGGACACAGCATGAACAGTTCCCATTTGTTGACGGAGAGGATTAACCTGACACTAGGTGGCAATCATCAGGAGGAGGTCTCACTCATGGTTATTAACTCTCCTAAATTACCTATTGTTCCGGGAGCCTCGTGGCTCAAGAAACACAACCCCCATATTGATTGGCAGGCCAACGAAATTTTGGGCTGGGCTAGGACCTGCTCCGCCACCTGTTTGTTCTCAACCAGTACTGACGTCATCCCTGATAACGCCATAGAGGAGACGTATCCAGACTTGTCCAAAGTGCCTCCTGAATATCATGCTCTGAGGGAGGTTTTTAACAAGTCTCGGGCCACTGCACTCCCACCTCGCAGGCCCTATGATTGTTCCATCGAGCTCCTTCCTGGCACGTGTCCCCCTAGAGGACGTCTCTATTCTTTGTCTGGACCAGAGCAACAGGCCATGAAGAATTATGTGTAGGAGTCCCTCAAAGCTGGGATTATTTGACCTTCTTCATCTCCAGCCGGGGCCGGTTTCTTTTTTGTGGGGAAAAAGGACGGGTCTTTAAGACCTTGTATTGACTACAGGGGCTTAAATGACATCACGGTCAAGAATCGTTACACCCTCCTTCTCATGAATTCTACCTTTGACCACATACAAGGAGCCAAGATTTTCACCAAATTGAACTTAAGAAATGCTTACCATTTAATCTGTATTAAGGAGGGAGATGAATGGAAGACTGCTTTTAACACCCCCACTGGTCATTATGAGTACCGAGTCATGGCTTTTGGATTGACCAATGCTCCAGCTGTTTTCCAGTCTTTGGTGAATGATGTTCTGAGGGACATAGTGGGGCAATTTCTTTTCGTTTACCTTGATGACATCTTGATCTACTCCTAAAATCTAGACACCCATAGGAGCCGTTCTCCTCTGCCTTCTACAAAACCATCTGTTTGTCAAAGCGGAGAAGTGTGAATTTCACACCACCACCACTTCGTATCTCGAATTCATCATCTCCCTCAACAAAGTACTCGTGGATCCCTCCAAGGCAAAGGCTGTTGTGGAATAGCCCTCTCCTATAGACCGCAAGCAATTGCAGAGATTTCTGGAGTTTGCAAATTTCTACCGCCGCTTTATTCGGAACTATAGCCAGGTTGCAGCCCCTCTCAATGCCCTCATGTCTTCCAAGGTAAAATTTGTCTGGAACGAGGTGGCCGAGACAGCCTTCATCAAGCTCAAGACCATGTTTACTTCTGCTCCAGTTTTGCGGTCCCCCAACCCCGAGAGACAATTTATTGTAGACGTTGATGCCTCTTGGATGGGGATCAGTGATGTCCTAAGCCAGAGGAGTCCCGAAGGTCGTGTTCACCCTTGTGCTTATCTCAGGTGGAGCGCAATTATGATGTGGGGGACTGAGAACTCCTGGCTGTCTAGATGGCCCTAGAGGAGTGGAGGCATTGGCTGGAGGGGGCCAAGGAACCGTTTCTCATCTGGACGGACCATAAGAATTTGGGGTACCTGAAGTCTGCAAAGAGCCTTAACCCCCGGCAGGCCAGGTGGGCTCTATTTTTTGGATGGTTTAACTTCACACTGTCTTTCAGGCCCGGAACCAAGAATGGCAAACCAGATGCCTTGTCCAGGATGCAGGAGCCCTCTGAATCTGTGACCAATGGTGAGGATGAGTTTATTCTCCCGGAGTCCGTCAGGCTGTCCATAACTAGGTTGGAGTTGGAAGGAGAGGTCAGGGATGCTGCCACGGATCTTCCTGCCCCAGCCTCATGTCCCCCTGACCGGTGTTTTGTCCCGGAGCGCCTCGTACCTAAGGTACTAGAGTTCTGCCATAATTCTCATCTTGTTTGTCACCCTGGAATCAGCAGGACGCTTCAACTGGTCCGGGTCCAGTTCTGGTGGCCTTCTCTGACCAAAGACGTCACGGATTACGTCACTGCCTGTTCCCAATCCTGCCAAGCCAAGCCGTCACACCACCCACCCACTGGGTTGTTATTGCCTTTGTCGATCCCATCTCGTCCCTGGTCTCACATCGCCATGGATTTTGTGACACGTTTGCCTATCTCTAATGGTTTCACTGTCCTGCTAACTGTCGTTGAAAGATTTTCCAAGATGGTCCGTCTTATTCCCCTCAAGAAGTTGCCCTCAGCTAAGGAGATGGGGGCACAGGAGGTCTTCCGCCACCATGGGTTGCCTATGGACATAGTATCAGACAGAGGACTACAGTTTGTTTCCCTTTTCTGGAAGGAATTCGGCTCCATGCTAGGGAATTCCATTAGTTTATCCTCCAGATTTCATCTGCAGTCCGATGGACAGACCGAAAGGGCAAATCAGGAAGTGGAGACCAAACGTCGCGCTCTCTGTGAGTCTGACCCTACTAAGTGGTCTCACAATTTACCTTGGGTGGAACATGTCATCAATACCCTCCCGTCTAGTGCCACTGGTCTTTCCCCTTTCCATGTTGTGTTTGGTTTTCAGCCACGCTGCGGCCTTGAGGTGCCAGCGGGTCTGGAGGATGGCTAGGAGGTCCATAATAAGGATGTTGGAGGAGCAGTCCAGGACAGCCAACCGCCGGCGAACCCCTGCACCGGACTACCAAGAGGGCCAAAAGGCCTGGCTGTCCTCTAAGGATCTTCCCCTACGGGTGGAATCCCGTAAGTTGGCACTTTGGTTTGTTGGCCCTTTTCCCATCTCCGAGGTTGTGAATCCAGTGGCTGTTCGCCTCCAGTTACCTCGATCCATGAGGGTCCACCCTACCTTTCATGTATCCCGGATCAAGCCCTACGTTGTGCCTGTCTCGGGCATTGTGCCTGTCTACATTGTCCGCCGCATCTTCCGGTCTAGGCGGCGGGGACGTGGGCTCCACTATCTGGTGGACTGGGAGGAATACGGTCCCGAGGAGCGGTCCTGGATTCCAGGTCTTTTCATCCTGGACAAGTCCCTCATCCAGGATTTCCACCGCCTCATCCCGATCAGCCTTGGGGTCCGTCAGGAGCCGGACCTTGAAAGGGGGGTACTGTTATGATTCTGGCCCGTCTGCCTGCTTTCCCCTCTCCCTCCTGTCAGCAATCGTCTCATCTGCTTCACCTGTGTGCCGCTGCACTGCAGCGCAATCACAGTCATGCCATTCACCTCTGCGGCAGCAGTTACATTCAGCTTCTGGCAGGAAGACGGTGCCAGATTTTTGAAAACTTCCACAGTGAGTAAATATCCAGCATTTCTATCTGCCTGATCACGTTTCCTGGCCTCATCTTGTTTTACGGATTTCTTCCTCCTGCCTGATCCTTTTTCGGATGTCTCTAGCCTTGGATTTTGACTCTGTTTCTGCCCCTGGCTTTATGCCTTTGCCCAGTCCTTGGATCTGTCTGCCTCAGCTTGCCTGCCTCTCCTCCCTACTCTGTTTCTGCCCTATCCCCTGTCAAGTGGCTTGTCGCAGCTCACCCAGCTCTCGCTTCAGTTTCCACTTACCAGCTGGTGATTTTGGATCAGTTGGCAATTTGACATCAGTCAGCTGGGCGCCCCTGCACGGACATTCTGGATCGTTTCCAGATTAACCACCTTCCCACTGAGGAGCCACTTCCTGGTCCCCGTTCTCACACGAAATCCGAGAAGGTTAATTCAATTCAATTCAAATTCAAAGATACTTTATTGATCCCCGAGGGGAAATTAGAATTCCAGTACAACCCATCCAAACATACATCATGACACAAGACAAGGGGGGGACAGGTCACCGAGGCTTTGCTGCCCACTCACAGGCGCTGCCCTTGCTAGATGAGAAAAGAGGCCACATTAGGTAAGTAGAGGAAGAAAAATCATATTTCACACTTTATCCTTAGCAGGATACAGTTTGAGATTGCAAAAAAACCTCAGCACAAAGAAGCAACAAGTTTACTAAACAACATCATGCCGGGAACGGTGAAGGTGGTGTGAGGGGTGCATATGTTTATCTTCAGCATGTGTGTGCGAGTGAGTGNTGCGTACGTTGCCTGCCTGCGATCCTGTGTAAGGATCACATCCAGTCTGCGATTCAGCTCACGTAACATCTCAGTCTGAGTGTTGATCGCTCTGAAGATCCCATCACACATGCCAGACAGCCTCACAATTGCCAGAACAGCTGCTGACACTCTGAATTTCTCGATATGCCAGGTAACCGTTGACTCCAAAAAGCACAAATCCTGATATCAAACATCCAATTATATACACATCTTCCACATCGTCGACTGACATTATCACCAGACACACAATCCTCCACTTCTGTCCATTGTGTATCCAGAGAAAAACGTCCCGTCCAGGCAAGTGGGCTCTCCCGACCCCTGTCTTCTCGCGCCAGACTGAGATAAGCGGAAAAAACTGTTTGATCTCTCTTTCTGGATCAATGATTATTAGATAAATATTTTTTTTTTAAACCTAATGTTTCTAAAACATAATCACAATGTGGTTTTGTGTGGGATGGGTTCTGGGTGACAGGTTGCGTGTGGGGCCTCACATATGCACACCATTCATTCAAAAAGCACCACTGGAGAACGCACTGATCTCTAAATAATTGACTATAAGATCAATTTACAATTATCAGTTGGTTTAACATGGTTTAACATGGTTAAACCAACTGACAGGTTGGTAACAGGTTTTTCGGACAATAATGTCCACAAAAGCTAACTGCATACAGAATAACTTCAAACAAAGGTTTGCTGTAAGGTGAAAGTGGTAATCACAGTGATGATACTGCCCAATAAAATGTATTTAATACATTATTAAAATCTTTTGTAAAATGTTTTGCTAAATTATCTTTAAGACCTACAACAACCGACTGTGCTCTACCATGCCTCATATAGGTTCAGAGAGCTGAAAGAAAAGTTTGACCAAAGGAGACTCTTGCACAACAGGCCTACTGTTGACAAAAAGATAAATTCCTGTGTACTGAAAGGTGGACTGAGTGAGACAGTGTGCAGGACTTCACAGGTGTGATGTGAGTAAAAATCTGATTCTATTTCTCAAACCATGAAGTTAAATTAAATTTCTCAGTAAAAGCTACTGACCCACTTCAGATGGTATTTATGAGTGAAAATGAGCGCATTCAGGCTGCAGCAACTGAAGAGTCACATTCTCTCTGACAAAAAGGTAAACAGAAAGCTTTTAACTCAATTTATACTTAATGTTTTACATTCCTTCAACAAAAACAAAACTTTTAATTTATTAATTATTTCAAATTAATGGCATCCAATCTGTGCCAGCATCTATGACTTAAAGTCTGGTCTCTCAACGGCTACATGTTTCTCGTTTCCTCTCGTTAATATTTGAAGGGTTAGGGTTAAGGTTAGGCTTTGAAGACAATTTGGTTACATTTTTGTTCCTTTTGAGCAAATGGATTGCTAAAGATCATTTCTTTGGGTAAGCCATATGATTCTTGGATTTTGTTTCAGCATTACATCTGAACATAATTATGTAGATCACAGCCATGTCACCCTCACCTAGTCCTCTCACCACCCATGTGCTGAACACTGCACTGGGTGTCCCAGGATCAAACATGACCCTCAGGCTTTATCAACAACAACCCTTAACCACTGTTTGGCATCGAATAACCACTGGGTAATATCCTTTATATAGATCTACAAGTACTATTACTTCAGGAGTCATACTGAAGAAAATTTGTCTTTATTCATACATCCTAAAATCGATACTTTCTCAACAGGACAACTAACGGCGATGGGCGATGTCCAGGGCTGATCACACAAGAGCAGTTTAAACCTGGTGTGTACAAGATGCACTTTGAGACTGGTCAGTACTGGGCCAGTATGGGACAGACCTCCTTCTATCCCTATGTGGAGGTGAGGAAAGTCCAACCATAGCTTAATCAGAGCTCCTCCTTATAGATATAAATATTTGTAACCTCACTAACAAAGCTGTAAGTAACAATCTTATTTCTGCCTTTCCCCCGCAGATAGTTTTCACTATATCTGACCCGGGTCAGAGGTATCATGTGCCGCTGCTTGTAAGTCGTTTCTCCTACAGCACGTACAGGGGGAGCTAGAGAGCATCTGTGGCTAACCTTGAATCTTCAATTAATTTATCACTGCCTGACTAATATACAGCACTGGCTCATCCACCAAGGACGCTCATGGCTGCACTCAGTGACGAAATAAATTTTTGGGGGTTTTTTTTCCAAAAAATTAGCAGTAATACATTAAAATAGATAGGTTTGTGTATTATCATTAAAATATACTGCATATTTACTCATACTGGTGTAAAATACAACAGTGTGAGTTCTGTTGGTGTTTAACTTTGATATTTATTCTACTGTATTATTAACATTTTATAATTAATTTGCAATGTAAATGATAATTGACATTGTTAATTATTCATCATTTTCATGTGAATTTATATAATGTAACATATGGCCCCATGTTTACTTTAGACGATTTCTTCACAATGAAAATACATTGTTGCCATTCATAAACTTCAGTGTGGCATAGTGTAAAGATCAATACATTGCTTTCTATGCAGCATTTGAGGTAACACTGCAAGCATTGTAGTTTTGTTATTAACCATTTTATCATATTCTGCAAATAAACTCTTGAAATTAAAGTGTTTTTATTTTGATACAGAAATGTCTGTAGTTTATTGACTAAAACAAAACAAAATGATTTTCCATATACAGTACATGCCTTCATGTACATGTTAAAATCAGATAATCTAAAACTTTCACAGTAGTTCGTATGAATTTCTTTTTTCTTTTATTTATTTACTTATTGTTTAAAAAAAAAGATTTCATTACCAAATGCAACTTTGAAAGTTCATTGCAATGGTCTTTAAAACAGATTTAAGATCTGTATTATTATGATTATTTTTATTGCCATTCTTCTTATTATTATATAGAATTCTTTATTTTATTTTTACTGAGTCAAACTTTAAATTTGAAATGTTGATATTCATAAACTTGATTAAATATCTGATTTATGCCACAATTTGATATTTCCATATACACAAGTTAAAAATACCCTCTAACTCTAGTGTTATAGTATATGGATATGACAAACAAACAGTTGTCTCTACAATGATTTTATTACAAGCCCATCTTTTAACAACTCCATTATACTTAGGGTGACGCATGGACGTGTCACTGGGCCATTGTAACACCTAGATTTTTTTTATTTTTTTATCATCAATTCTGTTGTAGGTTTGCAGCAAATTGCTTCAAATGTTACTGTAAAGGATGCCCAAAAGAAGTAGAGAAAAAATGTTAAACAGAAACTAAGAAACAGGTACAACTTTAGGGCAATAACATGAAATAACTGGGGAAACATGAAAACCATTACAGGCTGCAAGGTAGAAAACAGTACGACATAGTAAATTTAGCTAAACATTAATTTACTAGGTTTAGCTAAATAAACCAAGCCACTTCAGACCTCAGCTTCTTACCTCATCTGCACAGACATGACTTTCACCTCCATCCCCCACTGTCACTAACGACCAGGTGATCAGAGAGCTGAGTGACTCCAGGCCAGAAAGGTAGCAAGCTCAGACAGTTTGTTCAATGGCCATTAAAGACTTCTTTGTTGAACTGGCAACCAAAGCAACTAATATCTTGAGTCAAAATTGAGAATCTGAGGGACTATGTCTCATGTTAGTCAAAAATGACAGGGGATTTCATGCAGATTGCTTTGATCTCAAATCTTCAAGGTTTTTTTTTTAAGTTTTCTTTGCTCTGAATTCACTGCAATCTGCTTAGCATCCAAAGGTGGGTGTGGAGGATGATTCTGTATCTGCTACACAGGCCTTTCTCTAAAGTGCAAAAGGCAGTGAGGTTTCTGCAGAAACTGGGTTCATCCAACATTGCAGAAAACCTCTGCTATCCTTTACTTGCTTTCCCAATGCAATTCAATATTTAATAGATATGTGCAACTTTAAAGTTACAATCCAGTGTTTTTTTTTTTTTTTTCTTACACTGACAATTAAAGTTTAGTTAAGTAATAAAATGTTTATTTGACTGCACAATTTCATTTTTATTAAAAGTTTACTAAAGACAATAACGTGTTGGTGTGTCTGGGTCACAACTGAGCTTATTAGCTGGTGTTAGCAAACACTATGGAGGAAGTTGATTTTTGACAGAGTAGCAGGGACTTTAGGTGTGAGTCTGAGTTTAACTATGACGAACCCCACTAAGATTATTAACAGTTTATCCGCCTGGCGATTATTTTCAGCAAAAGTAATGCAGTAGGGCGATGCAGCAGCTCTTCAGGTAACGTTGTTGCGACCTGAAAATCATCTTATTGTAATGTGTCCAGAGTATGTGGTTTTATAACAGTTTGTTACAATCTGACTTTTCCAGTCAGGAGCATGTGTGTAAGCATGTTTTAAGGTTTTATCTTGATTATATATTCATTTTCAACAAAACAGCTAAAAAATGCATGGCACGTGGTTCTTTTGGAGAAAAACTACACATGAAATTAGCCGGAGTTTATAGTAACGTCTGTACAGCAGCCTTATCGATCCTCTCTGTGTTCCATTGCTTTCCCCTAAATGCAGGATCATTTTTCTCTGTTCTCGATTACCCTGTCCTGTGCTAGGTAGGGCCTTGCCTCTGCTTGGAGTCAAGTGTGCATCTCGGAAACAATATCTTATCCTATTTTATATCTGAAGGTCTGCGTTACTGTAAACAACAATGGCAGACGAAGAATTGGAGGCGATAAGGCGGCAGAGGATGGCGGAGCTGCAGGCGAAGCACGGGGTAAGGACTCAACAGGAGCTGGAAACGTGTTGGAGGCCGCCTTATAAGGAGGTGCTGGATTCAGCCACCTTAGTGCTAACAATGTAGCTGCACTAAACACTGAAACCCATCCTAGTTATTTGAAGCTGGGGATATAAACTACAGAATGGCATAATATCAACATGTCAGTGCTAGCTTTGTGTTGTCAGCGCACACCCCCCACAAAACTGCAACGTCAATAAAACTGAACGCCTTTTTTCCGTTTAATTAAACACTGTATATACCATGCAGATCTCTAATGCTGGATTACGGTTGGCCAAGTGCTCACTTAGAAATGTACTTATAAATTGGCACGTATTAAATATTTAAAGTTATAAGCCAGACTTTCCGGTTAAATCTAGCAAACTCACATTAAATATAGTTATTGAGAATATTATGTCATGGTTTGTTTTAATATTTGGTTAGCTGAGTACCTAATCAGGATAAAATCTACTGGAATAAGCTTTCTTCTTTCAAAGATATTTACATTCCTGTATTTTATTTATGGTAAACCCTCGAGAAATATTTTCTACATCTAAAAGTTGAGTTTGGTTTGATTTTATTAAGGTCTTGATTATGGGGTACATGATTAATACATAAATACACAGGGGCTGGACAATGAAACTGAAACACCGTGTGGGAGGTTTCATGGCTAAACTGGACCAGCCTGGTAGCCAGTCTTCATTGATTGCACATTGCACCAGTAAGAGCAGAGTGTGAAGGTTCAATTAGCAGGGTAAGAGCACAGTTTTGCTCAAAAT
>JAHUTJ010068598.1:0-10407 GCA_036250325.1 Characodon lateralis
ACCAGTGTACCAGCCGATCCACCTGCTGTCTGTATGCAGACTCATCACCGTCCTGGATCAGTCCAATGACAGTGGTGTCGTCTGCAAACTTAAGGAGTTTCACGGACGAGTCCGATGAGGTGCAGTCCTTTGTGTACAAGGAGAATGATGTCTTTCAGGTGCTTCAACAGCACAACATATTTGGGGACTATGTTGGATTCAAACCTTAACTTTGACAATAATACAGAATGTACTATCAACAAGGCCACTGGCTGAGGAAGCTAAATTCTTTTAATGTTTGCAAAGATATGTTAAGTATTTTTTGTCAGTCTAATTGAAAGTATTTTAACTTTCTTTTATCTGCTGGTTTGGGGGTTTGTCGTTGATCAGCAGGAACTACCTCTGCAGCATCAAGGTTTGCTCCAAGATAATTGGCGTTCAGCAGAGGGACTTGACACTTTGCAGGAGAGGCAGGTGGTCTGGGAAATAGTCTCGAGAAAGAACCGCATTCTGTCTACAGAATTTACCCGGATGCCTTCAGGCTGTAGCTTTGCAGCGGCACCTAGAAGAACCAATAGACTTTTGAAGTCTTTTATCCCTTCTGCTGTTAGGCTGCTGAACCGTGATTGTGGACCAGTGGACTTGTCCTAGATGCATTGCACTAAACCACATAGTGGCTTGGGGCCATTTGATTTCTGTGTAAAATTAGTTTTTATTGTGATTGTCTGTAGTATCCTGTAGGATACTGTAGAATCTGAATAGACTTTCAAACTGAGTTGCTCTTTTGGAAAGTATAAAGTATTCTGAATCTAAATCTAAATGAACTAAGATGCATCTGAGGAACTCTGCGAGGAAGAGGAGTGTGTTCAGACACCGCCGTGCTTATCTTGGTCTTTGGGTTCCAGCATCAGTTACCATGCTGACACATCCAGGTATGAAGTGAACCAGCTTGGTGAAACTGGGAGTCCCAAACTTGATAAACCATTCATCCTGCTTTGTAGTATTGGGCTCTGAGCTCATCTGCATGAGACTCCAAAGAGGGGAGGGGATGCTCACCAGAACCAATTTAAGCTCCACCCCTGTGTGCAGGTGCGTTGCCCTGGGCGATGGCTCTGATTGAAGGCGTCGGAGACGAGGTGACGCTGCTCTTCAGCTCTCTGTTGCTGCTGATGGTGCTTCTGCTCGCCTGGATCTCCACCCGCACCTCAGAGCCCCCAGAACAGCTGTTCACTTCTTCCACAGTCCCCACGGCTGCAGAAAGGACCGCCTCCTCCCTGCAGGACACGCCTCTCTCCTCCACCAGCAGCAGCTCAGCATCCTCGTCATCATTGGCCACCAGCTCTGTGAGCGACAGCTCTCCATCTGAGGCTCTGCCCACCAGTGCCTCCCCCCATGAGGAGGTGGAGTCTGAGGGAAGAGGCAGGGGGAGGACACAAGGGGAGAGTCAGAGGAACATGGTGGTCAGACTGAAGTTCCTCAACGACACGGAGAGAACGGCTCAGGTCCAACCGCAGGATACCATCGGGTACATCAAACGGTAATTAACGAGCTCCCTGAAGTACTGCTGCTGGTACTACGCTCATTTATATATGTACCACAGTCAGTACCATGATCTGTTATACATCGGGGAGAACAAGTATTTGATTCGCTGCTGATTTAAGCAGGTTTTCTCACCTCAAAGCATATCAGGAACTAACAGGCCTGAGAGAGCCGGGATTCTTACTGGTTGGTAGGTGATAAAACACCGATTTCATGCAATAAAATGCTAATTAATTACTTAAAAATCACACCAGGTGATTTTCTGGATTGTTGCTTTAGATCCCATCGCTCACAGTTGAAGATAACCTATGATAAACATGAAAGACGTCTACAAGCCTTGGAGGCGGGAAAACCTTCAGCATCAGCAGCGTATCAAATACTTGTTCTCCCCACCGTACAGTCAGTACCATGATCTGTATTACAGTCTGTGTCACACTATCTTGACAGTGGCACCCATCCGAGCCGATCGTAATGCAGCGTGAAGGACCAACCTGACTTGATACCGGGCCGATGGATAATGAGCCGTCCTTTGTGTCTGTTTTGTGTTTCAGAACCTACTTCGCCGGCCAGGAGCAGCAGGTGCGGCTCATCTATCAGGGTCAGCTGCTGCAGGATGACGCACAGACTCTGGCCTCCCTGAACCTGGTCCATAACTGCGTCCTGCACTGCCATATCTCTCAAAATGCTGCACAGGGGATGGCGGGGGGCCCACGGCCCGGTGACCAGGTGCAGGTGGCTCTGAATGTGGGCAGCCTGATGGTTCCGCTGCTGGTTCTGATGCTGTCAGTGCTGTGGTACTGTCAGATCCAGTACCGGCAGTTCTTCACTGCCCCTGCCACGGCCTCGCTGGTCGGCATTACCATCTTTCTCAGCCTGGTGGCCTTTGGAGTCTATCGCCGTTAGCTGCTCTCCGATTGGCTGAGAGACGCTGATAATGGTTGATGTTTGATTCTGTTGCCATGGAGATCTTGAGTGTAACAAGGACATTGATTTTTATTTTTTTAGATCCTGTTTCTCTGTAAGTGTCTCATCACTGAGCCTCTTTGCGCACCTGAGGAAACTCACCGGTCTGTTTCACAGCTGTTACCTGTCTGTCTGGAGGGGAGAAAGCTTACTTTCATTTCAGCTTCTGAGGAGAATAAATGATTCATTTATTCTGCTGTGTCTCTTCGTGTCTCTGAATGACCATTCCCTCTGTGGAAGATCTTGGGAATTCTCTAAATGACTGAAATGTTTTGGGGTTCTTAGCCAGACTGTATTAAGGTTCTGCTTCTGTTCAGGTTGGGGATAAGATGTTTCTAAGTTTAAGGTCACCTGTTCGTTTCAGTCCAGGTCAGAATGGGTTTTAGAGGGAGAGAGTACTGTGAGGTCATTCTCATATATTCACACTAGTAAACAGTGTTCCTGGCATCTGTCCATCACCGGCCACGGCCTCTTACATCTGCAGAGGAAGTCTGTAAAACGGAGGAAAACTAACCGCAGGCACAGAAATATTCAGATTCACACATTTTATTACGATGTCTCACCAAATGACTGTTGACACCTTTTCGGTAGAAACATCAGGTGAGAACCATTTATAGAAACATTTCATGTGTTAAGATGTCACCCCATGGTGTCCTCTGAAGAGAGGTCAGGAAAATCTGAGGTCAGGAGACTTCTCAGTAGTCTCTCAGCAGTCACAACCATTACTGTAGAAGGAAACAGGAAGAGGGTGTTAACAATCTGCATCCTGGATTAAACTCAACATTAAATACAGACACCATGCAAATCATATTTGACTTGATAGAAGCGACTTAAAGCATGAGGCAGCTGAAGGCAGGATCTCAGCAGCTGATCAGAGGATGAGGAGAGGATTTCCTCCATGAGGAAAAATACAGCTTCCCCTCCTTCAGGTCCAGGTTTTACTGTTGTGCCCCAGCCATGAATGAAACATGGACTGGAACTGTACACAGGGAACTACAGACTGACTGGTAAAAAACTCTGAATCCCGTACTGCACAGAGTTAACCTATTTTATTAGGCTAGCTGCAGGAAGGAGGATTCGCAGTGGAAATCCCTGTCTGAAACACTGCTCTCAGACGCACGTCTTCCTCTATCCTGCTGCCTTCAGCACGAGGAGAGGCAACGCTTGTTAGGGTCTGAAACTGGCTGGCAAAATAGACCGCTTAATCCTTAAATACGGTTAGCTGTCAGCGTATGCTGCAACTGTACAATGACCAAACAAAACACAAACTGCTTGAAATGGTTTTGTCTGAGCTCCTGCAGGAAAGAATCTGAAGACATTACAGATTCCCAAAAAAGATGTCAATAAGCAGTATCCTTTCTACTGCCCTGAGAGAAGACAGCATAGAAACCGCGGCCCTGCCATGTAAGAGGTTGTGTCTGGGCAGAGAAAACTAGTTTAGGATAAAACAACTTAAATACTGTTTATTCCATGGATTTTGCTTTTGTCTGTGGTGCTAAAAGTTAAACTATTTGAGTGCTAGCCAGTTACCTGCTGAGCTAACGCTAATGACAAACTTCACTTCAATGAGTATTTTAAACTCAGATTAGCCATAACGTGCTGCCAGCGTTCATACGCACATTCATATTTATATTGATGGTACTTAAAGCTACATGTGTGACTAGACTACAAGCTTATCTTTATTAGCTAAAACCGCTAACTGCTACTGCTAGCGCAGGAATGGCACATGGCAACCATCTTGAATGTGGAAGTCAGGTATGTTCGTGTTCATGTTGACTTTCTGTCTCGTATTTCCGAAATCAGGGGCGTTCCAGTTGAAATGTCCGACTTGGAGTTCGGAAATTGCGACTTCTGAGTACAAATGGAACACACCAATATTTACATTCAGCTCGTCATCATCTTGTGAGAGTCCCTATGTGATGGCTAGTTAACAACATTAAGATCAATTATCCATTGATTTTTAATACAGTAAAAATGTTTTAAGATATTATTTACTAAATAATGATGGCTGTTTGAACAATATTAGGATCAATTGTCCAAAAAGATTATTGATTTCTAATTCAATAAATCATTCTTTAAAATATTGTTTTTAAAATAACATTTTACTTGCCTTCTGATTTGCATTGTGATTGGTTGTTTGAGCACAAACCAGTTGTTCCTTAATTAGTGTAAAACTAATTTGACCTCATTTCCAAATTCTTCAAGATAAACCTTGGTTTTTAAACATAAGCAACACTGAACGGTCACATCATTGCATCATTTTATTGGTTCCCTTGTACTTTCATTTGTTCATAGTTTATTAGTTTCTGTATTCTTTCAGATTTTAGTTGAATTCCTCTAGACTAGAAAACAGTTGGTTAACTGAAACATTTTGCAGTTGAATTGGTATTGTTAATAAATTCTTATATTTTGGAGAGAAGTTGTCTGTTTATTCCATATGTGTGCAGAGTTTGCTGTTACTGAACGCCAGAGCTCATATCTCTTCCCTCTATTGTCCTATAATACAGCCGCCATATTGGGCCAGGATTCCCAGGACAATACTTGGCAGACCAAAGGTCATTTGGCGAATGATTCCTGATCAGATGGGGTCCTGATTTGTACATTTGATCTGCTTGTGTGTTAACCTGCTAACTGAGGCCTGCAGACTGAGATGGAGCTCTTGGGATATTCTCCAAGGATTGCATACTCATAGCTTGAGTGTTAGACTTCCATAACTTTGAACCTGGTGGAGACCAGATCATTTTTATTATGTCCTCACACCTAAAGGTCTGGAAATGAAAGAGGATGGGCTTAATGTTATTTGATGGAAACTAAACTATAAGATTGGTCAACAAATGACTCAAAAAACGAGATAATTGGGTTTGATCCTGTGAGGAGCTCTGGCCTCCAGCTTGGCATGGAGATGGTTGCTGTTTAACTGTTGGTGAAACTCATTGTCTCTAAGCAGTTGTCCTTGCAGGGAGGTGGGTGTCTATCTCCATTGGTCAGTAGGCAAGAGGTGGGCTCCACCCTTGACAGCAACCATCCACACACACATTCATACCTAAGAGCAAAGTACAGACACACTGTCATGTTGTTTGGATCATGGGAGGAAGCCGGAGTCCCAGCCGAGAACCCACGCATGCACATGGAGAAAGACCCCAGGGTGGGATTTGAACCCAGGACCTTCTCCTCATCACGGAGTGCCACTTTGCAGCCTGAAACAATCAAAGCTAAGAAACCTGTACCAGCACCAAAGAAGGTCTCAGAAGTAACATCTCATTAATCAGAGCTGCCAGCTGTGCCTTGAAATATGGAACCACTCCAGAATCCCATTTCTTCACTGAAGTCCACTTGTTGGGTTTTCCTCTAACAACCAAGAGTAGACCATCTAGGTTAGATGTACAGCTCTGCGGGTGAGTCCACAACAGACTCATGGAGCTGTTGGGATATCAGCGGCAGACAGAGCAGAACCTTCTGTCTATTCCAGCAGGTTCATAAAGGAATACTGACTTGGGGTACTTAAGGAGAAGTGAGAGCTGCAGGTTGGAGATCAGTTCTTCTGTGGACTGGAAACCTTCTGCTAGTCTAAACCCCACAGACAACGCTGAACTCTGTGTTGCAATCCTCACACAGGGCCACTGTCTAAAGGCTTCAGTTAGTGTTATCTGCTGGATTCTCCTGAACAACATGTTTCTCAGATCAGATGGACCCCCGGAGAATGAAACAATGTCTCTTTCTTTGCTTTTCCTCTTTTACATCCTTTCAGTGATCCTATATCAGCCCAGACAGTTCACAGTGGTCACCAGTTAATGACTACCTCCTGAGGTGGATCAGTGGGCTAATATTTGGCGGTTGACCTTAATTCCCTATTCACTGTCAGGACCTTTCAGCTGATAGTAAGGTGAAATAAACATGAAGGTCACACAACCAAAGGATGATCTGAAAGAGGACTGAATATGGTTTCATCAAAGGCTTCAGATCTCCTGCTTTAGCACTCAGAAATCACAGCTGATACAGCATCAGTTTATCCCCATGTAGCCGCTGCGTCACCTCGGATCTGCTCATGTGGAGCTCCAACCAGCTGCTAATGAAACCAGTCCTATTCAGATTTATTCAGTGACTGCAGGTGTTTCACGTCCACCCACAGGTGTGCTGTTTCCAGCTGTGATGTCACTACCTGCAGCTGTGCAGCCAGGTGTTCAGGCAGCTCCACTCCAGCAGCTTCCAGCAGCAGGATGGTGTCTGTCAGGGAAACGGGGGAGGAAGATAGGGACTCTTCATCATCAGCATTGGGTTGGGTCACCTGCTGCAGACTGGATACAAATAAAGAAAAGGTACCAGTCAGAGACTGCTGGCTCAGTCCCAGTCCACAGAATTAGATGTTTCCACAGAAGGAAGCGCTCAAGGTCACTTTCTAAAAGCATGGTGATGTCTAGCTTTTCATCAAGGTTTGAAAGAGTCAACCAGGAATCCTTGGAGCTGCTAAATCTAGAGTCAGACCCTATTTTAAGTTTAAGTCGTTCTCATAATGGAGGTCACCTGTTAGACCAATATCAGGCTCATTCACATAGTTAGTACATTTACACATAAACATGGCACAAATAAGGCTGGTACCGGTGCCAAAGTCTCCACCCCTTTGTTTTTAGATGGGCTAGGTCTACCATCACATGAACCATTCAGTGTGAAGTTCTTTTCAAGAGGAATTTGCATACCTTCAGGGAGGAAGGAAGTCACCTAGCAAGGATCTCACCTTATTTTGACAGCAAAGGATATCTCAGACACGTTTTACAAGCTGAGCTTGAAAGTAATGAAAATAATTCATTCATTCCACCTCGCCACAACCATGTTACAGTCTTGCTGCAACTTCTGGGGGCATGCAAAGACCTTGTCACTGACTTACAGCAGTGTAACAACCAGGAAACACAGACGTTATTGAGCAAAAGTCAATCTCCGTTGCTACTTAACCCACCTGATGTGCTGCACATTGGAGAAAGCTGAAAATGGCTGGTTGGCACAACGAAAATATTCACCACAGTATTAGCAGTGGTAAGAGCCATAGTCTATTTGAGGCTCCTTGTCCCAGTGTCCACTGACCTGGAATTTCTTCTGATCTTGACACCAGCTAAAGTGATTATGCACAAAATGTTTTGTTCTTCTGTGCCTCCGAAAACTCTGTACCCGTCGAGATGGCAAGACCCACACAGATGGCTAATGGGAAGACCAAATGTGAAGGCAGGAGTTGTTATATTGCTGAAAGGCCACAGACCGGCCCACAGATTATGTGGTGAAAACCTTCCCCAGCCCTGATGCCAAGGTCAGGAAGGTCGAGGTCAAGAAACGCAGGACTTACTTAAGGACAGTCATGGAAAATTAATGTTGCTAATGATAGGACAAAGAAATCTAGCGTACATGTGACTAAAGCTGCATCAATATATTGTGAATATATCCTCATGGCAATATCAGCGTGTGCAATATTCACATCACAAAGAACTCTTTGGAGCGCAGTAATTGCTGGCTAATATAGTCCCAGTGTTATGAACTTGCATTTTTCATGTTAATGTAATAATCAGTCTCACAGAAAGAAGAAAATACACAGATATCGTCATAAATAAAACTCGCCAGCAGGAGGCGCTATTATTATATATATATATATATGTGTGTTCAAAAGCCAGAAAGTTATCAGAGAGCTGCTGGCCTTAGTAGAGATTAAGTTACTGAACAATCCACATCCATCCCTAATTTGTTGCTTCATGGAAATCCCTCCCTGTCAGTATTTGGAGTTTTAACACGGGTTGAATAAATTTCTGTAAAAATGTTTCTAAGTTCATTTGAGGATTTTTTCTTACCAGTTTACTGAGTAAATGTGCTATGCTGCTTTTGGTTCAACCACACAGAGATTATTTTCTATTTTAAATGTTCTGCGGTTTTGCAGTAAAAAACTTTTCAACGAGATCAGAATGGAATTAGGCTGGTGAAGGACCAGGCATGGATGTGTTTTTGTGGTCCCAACAGGATCTGGAGCATAATCTATTTTTAGCTGTCACTTTATTTTTTAAATGACGTTTTCCTCCTCTTATCAACACAATCAGTTAGCATTATTTGGAAGAAATTCTGTCACATTTTTCAGAGTAAAGCCACCAAGGTCATGCATCAAGTGAGAAAAGCAGCTAATTAATATGCTAACTCGCCACCAAGTGGTTAGGGGTGTGAATTGCAATCTGTCAAAATGACAGATGGCCTTCAGATTTTTCAGTCACTGTTTAAAAAAAATGGTCAAAAAACGGAAAATATTAGTTTAACACGACCCCTGATCTGGAGAAACTCATCCACGAGTTTATCTTCATTGATCACTGCAGGTTCTCCACAGGTCTGCCTAAAAGGTCCATCAGACAGCTGCAGCTGATCCAGAACGCTGCTGCCTGGTCCTCACTAGAACCTAGAAAGTAGAGAACATCAGCCCAGTTCTAAAGCACTGGTTACCTGGACCTCAGAGAAGAGACTAAAATACATATGTTAGTTTATTAGTCACTGAATGGCTTACTACCAAAATACACTAAAGATCTAATGGTGTTGTATGAACTTTCCAGACCAGTCAGGTCATCTGGTTCCAGTCTACTATGCAGAACCAGAACCAAAACCGAACACGGAGAAGCAGGATTCAGTTCTTCTGCTTCACTAATCTGGAATAAACTTCCAGAAAACTGCAGAAATGCTGATTCACTGAGTTCTCTAGATCAAGGTTAAAACCCATTTGTTCAGAGTTGCTTTGATTCTTCTATTTAAACTATGAACTACAACATGTTGGTAAAAGTTTCTACTGGGGTTAAAGGTTTATTAGGATTGTCCACCTTGGAACAGACAGCGTAAAGAACCTCGCTGTCCACAGAGAGAAGCAGTTTCACTGTTAAAGACCCCTCCCTGATAGACTGTGGTTGACCTGAGCTCTACTAGAAGACGATGGAAGGAAGTTACACAGCGCCAGGAAGTCTTCACCCTTGGTCCAGTCGTGGAACAGTTTTAAAAGGAATATTCCCCCATTATGGAGATGCATAATGGGTCAGAACAGTTCTATCGAGTTGCCTCCACCCCAAGGAGAAATGTTTTGTTTTATGTTAAAGTACGGGCCTAAAACATCAAGTGCATTGATTAATTTCAGCCTGTAGTCAAACTTTCCTTTTCTTTATCATGTCGCTGCAATATCCCTTTTTCATCATGTAAAGCACTTTGGATGTTCACTCCTGTTAAAATTCTGGACCTCTGAAAGAAGGAAATCCTAGAAACCTGTTTAGTATGGGATTTAAATGACATGTCCTGGTCAGGATTGGGCGGTGGACGAAGGTGGAGACCTCGGCGGCCCGATCCCCAGATGCTTAGGCTGGCTCTAGGGACGTTGAATGTCACCTTGATAGGGGGGAAGGAGCCTGAGCTTGTGTGGGAGGTCGAGAGATATCGACTAGAAATAGTCGGGCTCGCCTCCACGCACAGCGTGGGCTCTGGAACCCATCTCCTCGAGAGGGGCTGGACTCTCTTCTACTCTGGAGTGGCCCACGGGGAGAGGCGGTGGGCTGGGGTGGGTTTGCTTGTTGCCCCCCAGCTCAGCCGTCTCGTGTCGGGGTTTAGAGGGTGAGAGGATGAGAGGGTCGCATCCCTGCACCTTTGGGTTGGGGAAGGTCTCCGACTGTCGTTTCGGCCTACGGGGCGAGCGGTAGTGCAGAGTACCCGGCCTTCTTGGCATCCCTGTCGGGGATGCTGGATAGTGCCCCTCGCCGGACGACAGTGACCCCTGGAGAGGGGTGATCGGGAGGAATGGCCTCCCTGATCTGAATCCGAGCGGCGTTTTGTTATTGGACTTCTGTGCTAGTCACGGATTGTCCATAATGAACACCATGTTCAAACATAAGGGTGTCCATCAGTGCACTTGGCACCAGGACACCCTAGGCAGGA
>JAHUTJ010068599.1:0-10402 GCA_036250325.1 Characodon lateralis
TTTGGTTAATAATTTGTAATTATTAAAGAGCTTTGAGCCCATAATCACAACACCAGAGGATATCTCTGATTTCTATTCGTAAGTGATGATTTTTGGTTAAGAAATTAATATTTTTCAAATTATTATTCTTATGATTATTGATGAATATTAATATTTATTAATCAATAATCATAATCCTTACATGTGTTAGCAGCTTTGAACTTAATGTAGATCCAGGGCAAATATCACAGTATTTCTTAATTTATTAACTTTGATTAGAAAGTTTTGAACTTATCAGAGGATAGCAAGGTAATAACTAATACTAGATGAAGAAATGTATTATTATCTTAAGACAGTGTAACATGATTTGACATGCTTAGCCGTCGCTGTCATGTTTTGTATGTTGAGAGCAGGACCAGACAGGAATTTGGTATGAGCATGGTGGAGGTTTGATAAAAGAAACAGAAAACTTGCAGCTCTTGCACAAGGAGAAGAGGACATGGAGCACGGATAGTAATGGGCGTTGACCAGCAAAGAACAATGAAAACCAACCAATGTTCTTATATACTGAGGCAAGAGTAGAGAATGACAAGGAAGCTGAACCTAAGACATAAATAAAACATCTAACCAATGGCAAAAAGACTAACACTGATCTAAGACAAATGATGAAATCAGTGTCTATAGAACACCAGGAAAGTTCTTTGGTCTGCTTGTGTGATGTGGACCAAAAGGGGACTTATTTTTTCTGTTTGGTGCTGTTCGCTTTTACATTGTACGTTTTGCAAGTGATCTATAACTTCTAAACTAAGCCATGCATGTGACGATGGTTGCTCCCATTGGACAGAATTGAGCAGAATGATCTCAGAGGTCCTGCGTTATGCATTTATGTTCTGCATATTTCTGCAGTTATTACAGCTGCAAAATCTTTGTGTGTCAAGAGCAGCTCATTCAACGCAAGCTATTTCTATTTCTATTTTCAAATTTTGGAATGGCGTTAGAGAAGGCATTCTGGAAGCCATAGAGATGTGCTTTGCGTGCCCTGACCCACAGCATGCTGCCAGCTGTGTTGCTAAGCAAAAGTTGGTGGATCAGGTATGATTAAAACACAAACACAAATAAAAACCCAAACAGCCAAGGATCATAACAGTAACAAGCTTATCTATGGATGATGGAAGACACAGAATATAAACAGATACTACTATGTGGTATTTGAGCAAACAATTCATTTCAACATAAACAATAAAAATGGCCTCAGAAAATGCTGGAGTTTAGTTAGTGCCTGACTACCAAACAAACAGCTGGTGTTAATCTATTAGGTGACATTAAATCAGCCTCACCCACTGCTCAGCCGTTGGGCAGTCGCACCTTCAGAGTGTTTCCAGCTTAAGCCAAGACTTACCATCCGGGCCTCTTTCACAGCACCTCCTAGCCTCACATCCCTCTCCTCCTGGCGGTTCTCTTACCCAATTTAGTAAGACACAGATTCATATTAGAAATTTCTGTACTCCTATTTTGCCTACTCACCTGTTCCTTTTCCATCTTACAGTTGATGTCCCATGTTCCCTCCTTCACCCGTTTCGCTGTAAATAAGCCTTTAATATCCCAGCTGTTCTCCAGTGCAGTGTTTTCTGCATGTGGATCAAGTCTGTTGGCAGAACTATGACCGAAAGGATCTCCATAAATAAGCTGCAGTCAAACTACAACTGATGGGACACCATATATTGGATATAGAACATTAAACATATCCATTCATTTGTTTCCCACTCTGGGCTTTATGTGTAAGCTGATGAGACATTAAGGTGGAATTTATTTAAAAATTGAATCATTGGAAGACATACAGAAAAGGGGATCAAGTTTAAAACATAAAGTAATTTAGGGTAAATATTTAGGGTTGGATATTTGTTAAATAGTGACCAATGACATTTATTGTACACTGATAAACTGCCCTGGCCATCCAGATTTACAGAAAAGCCACTACATGAGCCTTGAGATAGAAAAAACACTAAACACTTTATGGCTTGCTCGTCCATACCTTGTAAGTCTATATGCCTTCCAAAAGTATTCATACTAATTTAAAAATCTCATCTCCTCATCCTGCATAGAGAAAGTAATCCCATGTATTATTCAGTTGTGATCCTGACCCATTCTTCCACACAAACTGTCTTCAAATCTTTAAGGTTCTGGGGAGTCCAATCTATGTACTCTGTTCTTCAGTTATTCCCACAGATTTTCATTTAGGTTAGGTGATTGACTGGGCCATTCTATCAGTTTAACTTTCTTTCCTTCTCTGAAACCAGTTAAGACAGGTGTGTCAAACTCCAGTCCTCGAGGGCCGCTGTCCTTCAACTTTTAGATGTGTCCCTGGTCCAACACCCACCCACCCACCCACCCATCCATCCATCCATCCATCCATCCATCCATCATCTTCTGCCTATCCAGGGTCGGATCGCAGGGGTAGCAGCCTAAGCAGAGAGACCCAGACTTCCCTCTCCCCAGCCACTTGGGCCAGCTTGGGCCAGCAGAGTAGGACTTTGGAATCCCAAGGTGTTCCCAGGCCAGCTGAGAAACATAGTCACTCCAGCGTGTCCCGGGTCTTCCTCTGGGCCTCCTCCCGGTGGGACGTGCCTGGAACACCTCACCAGGGAGGCGTCCAGGAGGCATCCTAACCAGATGCCTGAGCCACCTCAACTGGCTCCTCTCGATGTGGAGGAGCAGCAGCTCTACTCTGAGTCCATCCTAGATGACAGAGCTTCTCACCCTATCTCCAAGGGAGAGCCCAGACACCCTGAGGAGGAAACCCATTTCGGCCACTTGTATCCGTGACCTCCTTCTTCCGGTCATGACCCAAAGCCCATTACCATAAATTAGGCTTTTTGACTCCCCTCTCTTTTCACCACGACAGACCGGTACTGCGCCCGCATCACTGCGGACGCAGCACCAATCCGTCTATCGATCTCCCGCTCCATTCTTCCCTCATTCGTGAACAAGACCCCAAGAAACTTGAACTCCTCCATTTGAGGCAGGACCTCCCCCCCAGACCCAGAGAAGGCACTCTACCCTTTTCCGGCTCAAGACCATGGCCTTGGACTTGGAGGCACTGATTCTCATCCCGGGCGGCTCACACTTGGCTGAAAACTGCTCCATCTGGAAGATCAGCGTTTGACCAAATTTTGAAGGCTTCTCATCAGAGTAGGACTTCGAATGACCAAAAATATTGGGAAGGCATGCTCACAGTACCGCCTAGTGGCAATGTATCGAACTGTGCGGCGGTGTCACCAGTGGCTTGGAAGAGGCGATGTGAGACTCCCACGAGTGTGACACAGGCTGAGCAGCACGAAGCTGCAAGGGCCCCCCAATGCTGCTTGCAGCTTTAATTCTTTTTTGTCTTCCTAGCAATATTTTGCCATGTAAAATCATAGTAAGACATAGTAAGTACTTTTATAGAGTATTCCAAAATCATTAAATAGAACACTTTTCTTGTACATAAAACATACACATTTGCATAAGATTGCCTTTTCATATAAATCTAATTTACTGCAGTGTGAACTCTATTATTTCCTATTTTTCTTGGTCTCATGCAGATAGCTCTGCAGGAGGAGAGAACACAATACCAGGTTTGGATGCATTTTATTAAAAGCTCCCAGTGATCCTCTTCACCCTCATATTCTGCCATTGGGTACTCCACTGTCTCTACATCTTCTTTTACATTATAAAAATATTTACTCCTGATTAGAAAGTCAAGCTATTAATTCCCTATTGTTCAATAGTATGGATTGTTTGGCTATAAACAAATAAGTGTTGTGGGAATATTTTTATTATCATCTACGTGTTTATTGTTTTTAACAGTTAGTGGAATAGGTAAATCTTTTCAAGTTAAAGGTGAAGAGGAGTCGAATTGCAACCCTCTACGTAAGTCCTGGGGACCTCTCAGGTTTTGCAAAGGTTTCTACTGTGTGCTTAACACATACGTCAGAAGTTATCACCCCCCTTAAAGATGTCCTGAAAGGAGAGGAAATATGGCTCCATCTGCTCTTAAACTAGGTGTTTGTTCCAATTGGATCCAATGTTGTGACCATATAAGGAGTTGTTTTTTGCCAAGGAATGTAAGCCTGGGCTATATCAGGAAGCACTGGGTGTGCTTGGTTTTGGGGCTTTCTCCTATTAGTTCTTGCCCAACCCTCTAGTGTATGCTAGTATAAGGGAATTGTGTGGACTCTACTCTTTATCCTTTTTGGCTTTGAAGGAGCTGACTGCGTTCAGTGGAGCGAAAAAGATCACTGTATGCATACAATCTGTTAATATACTTTTTCTGATCCAATACAGTTTGAATGATTACATTTAATTCTCTTGTAATTCTTTTGCTAACTACCAGTCTTGCTTCCAGAATATAAGATCAATCAGGCTGATGGTTTTGAGCAAAATTACCATGTCGTGGTACGACTCAATTGTCAGGAATAAAAACTAAAACTAGCAAGCAAAATTAAGGTTTAAGGAAAGCTAATGAACCATATACAGTTTCTATAAAGGAAAAAGGGGAACCAATAAAGGATGAAATATCACATCGCAGTGTGGATATTTATGTTTCTGAAGTGTAAGGATTATGATTATTGATTAATTAATATTTATCAATAAATATAATAAAAAAAATCATAATTTGAGAAAATTTATTTCTTAACCAAAAATCCTCATTTATAAATCAAAGCCAGAGATGTCTTCTGGTGTTGTAATTGTGGCTCAACGCCTTTGATAATTACAACCGTTAAATACCCAGTAATAATTGATAACTATTACCAGACATGTCACTGTTTAAGCAACCGTTTCTGCCAAAACTTGTGGAACTTTAACCTTATTTTGACTGTCAAATCACAATTGCACAAAATAAACACAAAACACCTTCTCTTTATCAATGTGAAAATTTATTAGACCAATCAACCTGATACAATCAGCTCTTCGATCCAATGATCTTCACCTACTCAATCATGCAAAGTTGTGCACAAAAGGGTAAAATATCTAACTAAACGAAATAAAACAAAACAGCAGTGGGTGTGTATGAGATCAAACCAGCAGTTATGGCAGTTATGGCAAAATAAAAGGGGAATATGGTTGAACGAAGCTTTAGGTGCGCCCCTCCGAAAGTGTAGCTCAGCGGGACGGGGCAGTCATAAACATTCCCCCAGCAAGGTTGTAAAACTCAGCTCACACAAAGGATCATAAACCCTTTTGGCGGCAAACCAGTAAAACATGAAGTTTAAGACAAAGAAAATGGTTGATTTTCACCATAGGGTTATTATAGCAGTCCAGTTTCACGGCGCACCTGCTCTCAGGTGTTCGCACAGTAAAAGCACAATCTTGCGAGACTCGCCGGCCTCAGACAACAACAGTGATCACGTTTCAAAAGAACAATGGCATGCACATACAATTCAGAACACATTAGACTCTAAGTGGTGATTCTACATCGCACTAAATCTCCTCTATCCTGCCCAAGCTATTCCTAATAAAGAAATAAAAATAAACGGTGGATTTTACTTGTTGAAATCTTCCTTCTGGGGCGGCGAGTGAGACTCTATGACATTATGGAGAGTCCAGCGATGAAGCCTCCTTTCTAGGGCTGTCCTAAAGGACTTTATTTCTGGGATTCAGAGTTTTACAGTCTTTTTGTTTGTGTAATTCAGATGTCGTACTCCATCCATAACTGGGCCCAAAATTGCACTTGCTGAATGATTATCTGTCTTTCATGTTTTTGTAATTCTTATAAACAAAATTTTTACCAAAAACATTTTGTTTCAGTTTGTACTGTAGATATCTGAAATTAGTTTACCTGATGACAAAACCAAACGTAATATACATGTGTTAATGTTTAGTAGTCATTATAAATGAATTGTGCAATTGTAAAGCAACAATTCTGGCCTGATACAGGTTGGTAAAACTTAAATGTAAAATAATTGTTTAAACTTTTCCTGCTAATGGATCCAGTGCACATTTAATGAATAATAGAAGGAATTGATCAATTGTATAATTGTATAACATCAACTGTATGATGTGCTCATCATCTACTATTTTTGTCAGTTGAGACAGAAAATAATTTATTAGCTAATAGTCTTTTAAAGGGAACAAAGAAATAAAGCCAGTTGTGCATTGAATTCAATTTAGTTTATTTATATAGCGCCAATTCACAACACGTTCTCCATCTTGTTCTGTAAACAAATGGCTAGATACAGGTTTCTCTTACTCACAGCGTTCTCCACAGTCTCAAACAGAAGAGGATAAGATATGGCTAAATTAATCACTAGAAAGGCTGGATAATGTATACTGGAATAGGGCAGAAGGGCATTTTTGAGAACTAGAAAACAGTCGTTAGAGAATCGACATCAAAATTTCTCTTACTTTTTTAAGTTAAAAAAGTATCATGGAAAATTAAATACAATTTAAGAATAGAAGAAGTGTTGTCTTGATGACCTGAAAACTGCCTTGTAGATTCTATCCATCTAACAACTTTCTTAAGAGGCAGATATTTTTGTGAAGCCAATAGGTAAACAATGGTTCATTTATTCTGGTATTGCTTATTTACCAAACATCTTTGGAGCAAACGTTAACGTTTTATTTAATTTTTACCCTTATTTTTCCTTATGCTGTAAGAATGTCCTGTTTGGTTATACAGATATTCACAGTAAACTCAATTCCCACATTTATGTTGTTAACCTGCTAGTTGTACTGTCCAAATTCTATATTCATAAATACAAGTTCTCCAAACGTAAGCCAAATTTCATTGAATTACTTTAGTATATAGAGCAAAACATTACATTTTATCCACAACAGACAGCAAGAAAATTAAGCCTTTAAAATATGTAATCTTTTTAAACATTTTGATATTCTTGAATTTTGAGTGATTTGATGTTGAGGTGATGACCAGGTCGCGGGGGCAGCAGACTCAGCAGAGACGCCAAGATGTCCCTCTTCCCAGACACCTCCTGCAGCTCCTCCGGGGGGAGCCCAAGACGTTCCCAGGTCAGCTGAGAGACATAGTCCCTCCAGCGTGTCCTGGGCCATCCCCTGGGCCTCCTCCTGGTGGGACGTGTCTGGAAGGCATTTAGGAGGCATCCGGTATAGAAGCCCGAGCCACCTCAACTGACTCCTCTCGATGTGGAGGAGCAGTGGCTCTACTCTGGTAAATCGAGAGCTTGGCTTTTCGGCTCAGCTCTCTCTTCACCACAACGGACCGGCACAGCTACCCCTTTACTGCGGCAGTCGCACCGATCCGTCAGTCGATCTCCCGCTCGATTCCTCCCTCA
Source organism: Characodon lateralis (assembly GCA_036250325.1). Taxonomy (NCBI): domain Eukaryota; kingdom Metazoa; phylum Chordata; class Actinopteri; order Cyprinodontiformes; family Goodeidae; genus Characodon; species Characodon lateralis. The sequence goes on from JAHUTJ010068599.1 coordinate 7,269, forward strand.
CTTGTGAACAAGACCCTGAGATACTTAAACTCCCCCATTTGAGGCAGGAACTCCCCTCCAACCTGAAGAGGACAAGCCATGCTTTTCCAGTCGAGAACCATGGCCTCGGACTTGAAGGAGCTGATCCTGATCCCAGCCGCCTCACACTTGGCTGCGAACCGCCCCAGCGCATGCGGTAGGTCTTGGCTAGACGGGGCCAGCAGGACCACGTCACCTGCAAAAAGAAGAGACGAAATCCTCTGGTCCCCAAACCCCTCTGGCCCTTGGCTGCGCCTAGAAATCCCATCCATAAAAGTTATGAACAGGACCGGTGAAAAAGGGCAGCCCTGCCGGAGTCCTGGAGCACCCCCCACCCACAGGGCATCACAAGGGACACAGTCGAATGCTTTCTCCAGGTCCACAAAACACAAGTAGACCCTCGAGGACCCTGTAGAGGGTATAGAGCTGGTCCAGTGTTCCACAGCCGGGACAAAAACCACACTGCTCCTCCTGAAGCCGAGGGTCGACTATCGGCCAGACTCTCCTCTCCAATACCCTGGCATAGGCCTTACCAGGGAGGCTGAGGAGTGTGATTCCCCTGTAGTTAGGCAAGGGCTCCGCCAGATGTTCCCAGCAGACCCTCACTATGTGCTTGGGCCTGTTAAGTCTGTCCGGCTTTCGCCTCCTCCAGCGGATCCAACTCACTACCAGGTGGTGATCAGTGGACAGCTCAGCCCCTCTCTTCACCCGAGTGTCCAAAACATGCGGCCGAAGGTCTGATGATACGACAACAAAGTTGATCATTGACCTCCTGCCTAGGGTGTCCTGGGGCCAAGTGCACTGATGGACACCCTTATGTTTGAACGTGGTGTTCATTATGGACAACCCGTGACTAGCACAGAAGTCCAGTAACAAAACACCACTCGGATTCAGATCGGGGAGGCCATTCCTCCCGATCACGCCTTTCCAGGTGTCACTGTCGCGAACAGTTTATATCGCATCATGAGCATTTGATATAAAATAAAAAATCAAGCTTCACAGTTTTCGGCAGGAAGCAAAAGCTCTCGTTAAAATGTAATATCGTGTTTAAATTTCAAGTGTGCTATTTTCTGTGTGATGAGGGTATAGAAACAACTTAGCCCGCTGAAATTTGCTTTATTTTTGTGTAAAGTCCTTGAGAAAACAAATAAATGGAACAGATGTACAGAAACATCTCCTGAACTCAAACTCCTTCAGGAAATAAAAGCTGATTCACACAGTAGTTTGGAAGATTATCTGCATTTCCAGGATACGTGTCCTGCAGGATCCACTGCATCATCCATATGTTAATGCACAAGAAACTGTCAGAGCCAATAACTGTGCATCTGCTGAACTTAATCTACTACCTGTCCTAGTTTTGTTTTTCACCATCCTGTCTCTGTCATTTCTTTGTGTCCGTATCACTTTAATTCATACCTATCTGCTGCTCCTGTAGAGGCGTGTTTGAATAGATTAAAAGTGTTATTATTGTGTTTACCATTATTGGATGAATTTTGTGAATTCTTTCTTCTGTGCATAAGGAAACAGGCCTGTCTGGAAACAGATTATATTAGGGAAAAGTTCTTGGCAAGTGGTAAAGACTGATGAGTTTGTTATTGCAGGAAATCTTGTGATATTCTGACTCTGCCAGGCCAGTGTGACATGGAATAATAAGAGCTTGCATTGTGTTTCATTGTGTTTTGATATCCNTACATTAGGGAAAAGTTCTTGGCAAGAGGTAAAGACTGATGAGTTTGTTATTGCAGGAAATCTTGTGATATTCTGACTCTGCCAGGCCAGTGTGACATGGAATAATAAGAGCTTGCATTGTGTTTCATTGTGTTTTGATATCCCTAAAGTCCTGCCAGGTCAGATTGACCTGCCAGTATGCATCCTGATAAAGTCATGAGAGTGTTGTCACGTACGCCAATCTGATGTTTTCCAGATGTTGGGCCAGAGTGCATTCTCGGAAAGAGTAGAGATAACTGTGAATGTGCCAAGGAATGTTATGTAATGGAGAATAATGATTTCAATTGGTTAAGAAGGCCCCAATACACACCAATGCTTTGTATCTGTATAAAAACCGCCCTGCACAGACTGGAGGCAGGGTGACTTCTGGAATTTTTGATGAATATGATACTGTGCGCTTTTTGAAGAATAAAAGTACCTTCTTGTGAGTATTGTTTGAGGGGAGAATATTTCATAGTACTGTTTTAATTATTTTGGCTCAGAGATCCGACCGCATCTCTCCCAAACTCCAAGTCACTTTTGTGTTTTTTTTTCTTCTTGCGTGTTAGATTCTGCATGTTTAATTGAGATGAGAAAAAAGGTGAAGAATGAAATAGGGTACAGCTGAATTGGTTTGTCGAGTTAACTGAGGCTGGGAGAAAGACAGGGCTAGTCTGTTTAAGAACAAATCAACCTATCCTGAGAGTGGGTGAAATGAACATGGAATGACAAAGGTCAGAGAGGTGTTGCATGTCTTTACTTAACAGATGTTTACACATGTGGCACAGCACAATATTTTAAACAAATATGGCTGAGTTTTTGTTCACTTTAGGCTGCAGATCTGCAGAGATATACAGTCTGACAGGCATAAGTGCAGACATGCAGACTAATTGGTATTTGCGTGCATGTGTGCGTGTGTGGGTTTTGCAATGTGATAGCCAGCAACTTGGCCAGAGTCTGCCCGCTTCTCACCCAAACTCCTGGAGATAGACTCCACCCCCCAGCAGCCCTTTGTGAGTGGGTATACAGTAGAAAATGGATGGAAGGATAATGCTAATATTAACACCATTGCTGTTCAAGGTTTTTCCTGCACCACTGTTTACATGCTTTTATGCTCTCATTTAACTGCCAACATGTAGATGGATTAATTGTTTACTGCCTTTCTCTGGTGTGTACAATAATTGTTTTCACACCATAAATGCTTTCCCAGCATGCCCTCTAGGTGTTGCCAAAGGCGCCAAGTTTAGAAATGTGTGTTTGCCATTTTCACAAGCTGTTCATTATTGATATATACAGGTCCTTCTCAAAATATTAGCATATTGTGATAAAGTTCATTATTTTCCATAATGTCATGATGAAAATTTAACATTCATATATTTTAGATTCATTGCACACTAACTGAAATATTT
>JAHUTJ010068600.1:0-10399 GCA_036250325.1 Characodon lateralis
GTGCCTGTATGACCTCCCTACAACGCCTGGGCGTGCTCCTGATGAGACGGTGGATGGTCTCCTGAGGGATCTCCTCCCAGACCTGGACTAAAGCATCCGCCAACTCCTGGACAGTCTGTGGTGCAACATGACGTTGGTGGATGGAGCGAGACATGATGCCCCAGATGTGCTCAATCGGATTCAGGTCTGGGGAACGGGCGGGCCAGTCCATAGCTTCAATGTCTTCATCTTGCAGGAACTGCTGACACACTCCAGCCACATGAGGTCTAGCATTGTCCTGCATTAGGAGGAACCCAGGGCCAACCGCACCAGCATATGGTCTCACAAGGGGTCTGAGGATCTCATCTCGGTACCTAATGGCAGTCAGGCTGCCTCTGGAGAGCACATGGAGTGCCGTGTGTCCCTCCAAAGAAATGCCACCCCACAGCATTACTGACCCACTGCCAAACCAGTCATGCTGAAGGATGTTGCAGGCAGCAGATCGCTCTCCACAGTGTCTCCAGACTCTGTCACATCTGTCACATGTGCTCAGTGTGAACCTGCTTTCATCAATGAAGAGCACAGGTGCCAGTGGCAAATTTGCCAATCCTGGTGTTCTCTGGTAAATGCCAAGCGTCCTGCACGGTGTTGGGCTGTGAGCACAACCCCCATTTATGGAGGTCGGGCCCTCATACCATCCTCATGGAGTCAGTTTCTAACCATTTGTGCAGACACATGGACATTTGTGGCCTGCTGGGCTCTGGCAGCGCTCCTCCTGTTCCTCCTTGCACAAAGGCGGAGGTAGCGGTCCTGCTGCTGGGTTGTTGCCCTCCTACGGCCTCCTCCACGTCTCCTGGTGTACTGGCCTGTCTCCTGGTAGTGCCTCCAGGCTCTGGACACTACGCTGACAGACACAGCAAACCTTCTTGCCACAGCTCGCATTGATGTGCCATCCTGGATGAGCTGCACTATCTGAGCCACTTGTGTGAGTTGTAGAGTCCGTCTCATGTTACCACGAGTGTGAAAGCACCACCAACATTCAAAAGTGACCAAAACATCAGCCAGAAAGCATAGGTACTGAGAAGTGGTCTGTGGTCCCCACCTGCANTCATGCTACCACGAGTGTGAAAGCACCACCAACATTCAAAAGTGACCAAAACATCAGCCAGAAAGCATAGGTACTGAGAAGTGGTCTGTGGTCCCCACCTGCAGAACCACTCCTTTATTGAGTGTGACTTGCTAATTGCCAAAGATTTCCCCCTGTTGTCTTTTCCATTTGCACAACAGCATGTGAAACTGTCAATCAGTGTTGCTTCCTAAGTGGACAGTTTGATTTCACAGAAGTTTGATTTACTTGGAGTTATATTGTGTTGTTTAAGTGTTCCCTTTATTTTTTTCAGCAGTGTATAACATTCACACGCTCAAAAGAGTGGACAAAGGAAAAAACTTATAATAACCCACCCCTTCTCCTGCTAAAATATATCTAATCAAGGAAAACATACTTAATTTCATATAAAGTTTGTAATTCAAAACAACAGCAAAAAAGTGAAATAGAGAACAGAATTCACAAAATAATAAAGTCCATTTCATAAACCCCTGTGACTGTCATCTTAGGGCAGTAATACAATGTACAGTATTATAAAAGGTAATTTTCTTTCTAATTGATAAAAACACTTCCAGCATCTGGGAGCATAATGGTTTGTTGTTTAAATAAAATGGAAGTAGAAAAGGAAAAAATCGCTGCTCATGGGTACAAATTTGCATAGGGGAGAATTGTTTATCTCAGCTGGCTCTCAGGTGAGAATGGGCTTGTTTTGTCAGTCAGCTCACTGGTTACTGGTTGTAGAGACCACGGCTCTGGCTTTTATGAAGCGTGACAGTGACTGTGTTTGACCAAAATTTGCTTTTGGGCGTCATTTGAACATGGGGTGCCGAAACAGACACAACAGAAACTGGCAGCAAAACTCCTCCATATCCAAACAACTGAAAACTGTGTGGAGCTGTTTTTTTGTTTTTTTTTAAACCAGCACCTGTGAGCCATTAAACAAAACAAGTGAAATGACACTTCCTGAATTGCTATTATAATCCTCTGTATATTTTCATTAAGAGACATCTTTATAAAATATTCAAACTTGAAACCTCACATTATTTCACATTATAAGTCATATTTATAGCTGCAACATGGTTTATAAATAAATGTCTTGCAGGAAGTGATGTTGACTGTGTATGCATGGACCAGAGTACAGCTGGTGAACGTCTCGATGTGGAGGGCTGTGAGTAACAGATGTGACAATGCCTCTCCCTGCTGTTTCTGTATGCATGGATCCCTTCCTGTCACTCTACTCACACATCATCAGCTGGCCACGAAGTGCCACTCTGAGATCCTCTGATCAAAAGCCAAAGCTGTCACCATTTCCTGACATTCTCATTCCTGTTTCCTCCACTCACAGCTCCTTGTCAGAATGAAACCAACCCTGTAATCATCCCTTCCTAGTGCCTGCATGAAAAAAAAAAATAATTAAAAAGTAGATTGGAAAAATCTTCTGCTGCGCATGTTAATATTTTTACAGTTTGACATAAGCCCTGTTTATACCGTACATAATGACAAAAAGCACAGCCACGTTTTTAAATTAGTTCGGCTCAGAGTAACTTCATTTGAAGTACAATATCCAAAATTGAATTCAGGTAGTGTCTCGTTGCTTAAGTCAGATTCACCCTCCGTGGAACAAGGCATAAATGGCTGCTTTGTCCTTGAAAATTAAGGAGCTGAACTTCCTCCACGTCTAGCGGTTCAGGTGGCTGCTTCTATTGTTGCTCTATTGTCAGTTTATGAATACGCTGATTACACCAATCTTGACAGCAGAGGTATCTGCTCTCTGCATATCCATATGGGACTTTTATTATAGTGTGCATGCTCTATTCCACTTTCTTGTCCTCCTCCTTCCTCTCACAATATGAAGTCACACAGCAGGGAGGGTCAGAGGGGAATCACAATGACATCATATCGTGCAGCAATGTAGAAATTGTAACAATGTGGAAGAAAAGACATTAAAAATAATCAATTAGACACAGACCAAGGTTAAAGGTTAAGGTTGTTGTGTTGCAAATTAATTTCTTTTAAAAAAGCGCCCTTGAAACCATTCAGTACTTTTTCTCTACAGTGAAATTTGCATGTGATGTTATTGTAGACATAAAATTTAATATTTCATTTTTAGTGTTCCTCACTTAAAAATTTATTGCCACATTTTCATAAGAACTAATTCATATTTAATTTTCAAGATTTTATGAGATAAAGTCCTCTTAGATAATTTGGCCAGTGTAGCAAGATAATCTCATTTAGCACTTAGCATTCTGATTGCATCTTTACGTTGCATTTGCAATCTGATCTTTGTCAGCTTATTTACATTTGTAAGGCCCGCTCCTGTTTTCCTTGTTAACACTTGCAATAACTGAATACAACTAAATTTTTCATAAACCAACACTCGTTCATATCTATTTCTGTTTTTACTGACTGGCAAATGAGCCCATTAAGTGATCATTTTTTATTATGATCACTTTCAAACTCTACGAGGTGGATGTGATACTCTAAGAAAATCATGATTATGTTTTGGTAGAACAGCAGCTAATAAGACATAAGCTTTAATGATTAAAAGATAATAACTGTGCTAATGATTTGGATATATTTACATGAACAATTTCTAATAAGTTTAAGTACAACATCTTGAAACAAATATTCATGCCTAAAATGCTCCTTCATTGATTGCATGCAGTGTTGGATGTGTAGACGCACCGTCACATGAGATTTCAGTATTGCTGGTAAAGCACAGGCCTGATCAGGTGACATGCATAGCAGACAACTTGATCCAGCCCTAAAGGGAGGAATTTTTCATATGCTTTTATAATTGGTTTACAGCACCTGCTTACTCTTAAATACAATGCAGTTTTATGTCATCATACTCTGCTCAAATTCCTCAGTTAGAAACAAACTTTTTACAGCCAAATTTCACACAAGGTTTTTACACTGCTATCTGATTGGCCATGACATTATAAAAGAATGGATATAAATATTTTGTTAGCTTGCATTCCTAGCAGTAGTGAGCACCAAAACAAATAGCAAATGCCTTTATTTCCGGACTTGCAAGCAAAACAAGCTCAACTCGGCTGTGGTATTATATCCAGCTCCGAGCTCCATTATCCATGACTAATTGAATGCAACATAAGATGCAACCTCTGCTACAAGGCAGCGCCAACGATCCAGATATGCAACTGCTACTGAAAAACCATAATCTTGTTAAGGATGTTTTGGGAATTGTTAAAAATACCTGAGGAAGTTTTGTCTTCCACCATGTGAAATGTTGCAACTTACATTCTGTTTTTTAAATTAGCTGTAATAAATTTTCTATTTGAGTATTTTATTTTAACTTTTGTTATCTGAACTGTGTTTGTTTTTAAAAGCCTTGCTGCTTTTAAAGTAGTTCAAAATTAATGTGGTGTTGTACGGTAATGCACAAGCACTGCATTCTTGATGCATACCACAGAAGACTGCAGAATCCATCTCCATTCTGGCTGATTTTCCGTCTTGTGGTGCTGTCTCAGTTCAATGTAAAGGGAGCCTTAGTATTTACACCTAAAAACTGGTGAAACCCATGTAACTTAGTTTGTTCTTACATTGTAAGTAAATTCTCTAAAATGTACTTGAAATTTTCCAGACTGTCCAAGACAAATTGTCTTTATATACCTAAAAATATTCCGAATGTTAGCCGTAAAGTGTGGTAAGGTAAGGTAAGGTAGGTTTATTTATATAACGCTTTTCAGCAGCGAGATACTCAAAGCGCTGTAAATACAATTACAATACAATCACAAAAAAAATAAACAGATACAGACACAGAAAAACAAATCAAATGATAAAATCAAACAACAGAGGTAATTTAAAAAAAATCAAATAAAGAGAATAGAATGATGGATAAGAAAGTGAAAGGAAAACTGGACTGAAAACGTAACCAATAATGTTTAGATGGCACAGTCAAAGGCCACTCTAAACAAATAAGTTTTTAATCTTGATTTAAAGCAACTTAGGGTTTCGGCACTTTTACAGTTTTCTGGCAGTTTATTCCAGATTAGTGGAGCATAAGAACTAAAAGCTGCTTCTCNGTTCAAAGGGATTTTATACCTTGTTAGTCAGTCAGTCATTTTCTACCGCTTATTCCATAGTGGGTCACGGGGGAGCTGGTGCCTATCTCCAGCAGTCTATGGGCGAGAGGCGGGGTACACCCTGGACAGGTCGCCAGTCCATCGCAGGGCAACACACAAACAACCATGCACATTCATTCATACACCTAAGGGCAATTTAGAGTGACCAATTAACTTAACAGTCATGTCTTTGGACTGTGGGAGGAACCCAGAGTACCTGGTGAGAACCCACGCATGCACGGGGAGAACATGCAATCTCCATGCAGAAAGAGCCCAGACTGGGAATTGAACCCAGGACCTTCTTGCTGCAAGGCAACAGTGCTACCAACTGCACCACTAAAGGTAACTGCTACCTTGTTAGTATTAAACCATAATGATTATCATTGTGCTGAAATGATACTTTTTTATATCACGGCACTTTATTCAGAAAATATATTTTTATACTTTCTAGCAGAGAATAAGAAAATGAACAATGTTCTGTGGGTTCAAAGAACATTTCGATTGCTGTCAAACTGCTAAAGCAGCACATGCTTCATTAATTAGGCAGCATTGTTTTGGATTTCCACTCATATTAGAACTCACACAGCAACTGATTATGTACATCTCATTCTGATTATTTACCATCTGAAGCATCACAACAAGCAGGATTACCACAGGCCAAAATAGCATCAATGGCTGCTCTTCAGCTTATTAAAAAGGAATAAGAAGGATCTGCATCCTGGACACCACATATCTACTAAAATAGGCCATTTAAAATTCATAAAAACAAGTTTAAATTCTTGAAGTGTGATTAATATTATAAGAATACACAGACAAGTTCATGGACTAAGTTCCTTTAGGTTTAAATGACATTTAAGCTTTCTCTGTGGTGTTTCTGCCATATTTATGTGGGAGTCTGATTCAGTTATTGATGTTACAAATGCCTTAAGATAAAAATGAAACAAACAAATAAATAAATATAACAATCTATGTGACTGTGGGGTTTATTTTTGAAGTGCTGTCAGTGTGACGCATCTTGCTTACAGCAGTGTTTCTTGATGCATCTCATGAAAACATCTGGGAAACCTGTCTAGACAGCTGCACGGGATGATGGGGCAGAGTGTCACATCGTCTTCTCCATTTATGTGTGAATGTGCATTATATAAATCACTGCTACAAACATTATCCTTTGTCCCTCGCATATCACACTGGCCAGAGGTAAACTAATTATTATGGACAACAATGAATCATGCTGTCAGTCAGCAGCTTTCTGCCAGGTGCCACAGGCCGTACCATCCAGAGGTCAAAATACAGTAGGGGAGAGTGAATGAAAAAGGGCACTGAGGTGTGACTAACAGCTTATTATGTCAAGCTACTGTGTGGTAGCTAAGGTGAGGCCAACAGGTCACCATTCATTTTACACATTCACTCAAAACCATTAACAGGCCCCTTACTGCTGGGAGAAAAACAGCATATAAGAACTAAACACAGTGCATTTTGAAGAGGGAGCAACAACAAGTTCAGATTTAATTGTGCAGTTATCAGAGGGTTCATTATGGCTCCATAAAAGTGAAATGTTGTTTCTCTAGTGGTTCTTGTCCTATTTGGGATTTTCTCTCTTTTATAGCAAGCTTATTGTTCTCTAAGAGGTTTCCTGTAAAAGTTGCTATCAGCAGAAAATGACCTGTAAACATCCTCTGTTAATGTCATGTCACATACTAGCCCAGCAGCCAAGCAAGCAGAAAAAGCTAATGATCAGTCTCTTTCCTTCTGCCCAGCATGCAGCCCTCTATAATGAAAGGAAACCAGGCACAACTTTCTCCATGTCACAGTTTAAGTGTGCCTTAACTGTTCTTAATATTAACAGTAATGCATCTATATACAAGCAACTGAAATAAATTAACCACGTATAGGTTATAGGTAAGGGTAAATTATTAGTCAATCACATAATTAATCCATTAAATTATGTTGAAAGTTGTTTTGATGCATCGTATATTGTAAAGTGGCTTTATATGTTTGTGCTACACAGGTTAAAGGCGTAAAAACCTTATGCTTTTGGTATAGATATCCAGTGTGCAGATGAAAACAACAATGTGAGATAAACAAAAATGTCTATTTTATGTGAACCCAGCTTTTAAAATAATGGTATGCTGTTATACTGTTGTACAATAACACCCGTAAATTAATTAACCGTTGGTTTGTAAAATTGTATCTTCTTCCTCCTTAGATATCAGCTTCAACCCTGGAGTGATGAGCTTTCTTGTGTAAACGGCTTATTTTATGTCCCTTCCACAAACTTTCTTAAAGGTTGGGGTGACTTATTTTTATCTTTGCTTCAATGAAAGAACTATCAGAACTACATTGCTGTGTAACATTTTTGTAAATGAGAGGCAACAATGAGTCCAATGCCCCTCTCCACTGGCTCCAATCAGGCGGCATGGCACGGCGCGGCTCCGCTCCACTCCACTCTCATCTTGGCACGGCACATGTTGTGTTTCCATTGACCCACTAATGGCTGGAGCTATGGCTTGAAGCTGCGTCTCCAGCCATGGAGCACTGATCCGCTAATAACGTTACTGTGTGAGACTGTCATATTAAAGTAATCTGTGTGAAATGATAAAAAATAAATAAATAAATAAAAGGAAGTTAAAACATAAATAAACAAAATGCTAATAATGTTTGTATTTTGAATATGTATTTTTCAAGTATAAAATGATCCACTGGGATAATAATCTGGATCATAGCCCAGCCTGAACTTATAAAATAAGGCCCAGGTTTTCTGATGTGAGAGGGCTGTGGTAGGAGAAGTAGAGAGGAGCTTTACCTATTTGGTGAAGCTTAAAGTTTGCATGAAGATACAATTTTTGGCTTTAAAAGGAAGGTTTTGTCTCAGCCATGGCAATTACGAGGACAAGGTCTTTAAAGTGCAGAACTGCGGACCTTTGGCCACAGTGAAGTTAGTTTTGGGTTTGATATTGGATATTCATGCTCCAAGGATTCAGCGAGTACTTCCTCCTGTTTGATCCGATGCAGGCAGTCTGATTATGGGCAGCTGCTCTCCTCCTGCTCCGTCGTCCTGCAGATGGTGGTTCGACCATCAATACATTTCCGAACCAAACGGACACTGTTTAATGGTGGTATTGTTTTGTGTATTTTGCCAGAACTACTTCAATGAAAACATTCTTATTTCTCCTGGTCCCACTGCCAATGAGTGATTCGTTCACGTCACATGTAGTGAGACTCTGCTGTATTTGAGTCCATGTTTTCTGTTTCCTCATTGTTGGGTCGTCTGTTTCTCCAACTGTTACGCTGTGAATTCTGCTTTCCTGTTTTCCTGATCATCACTGTTGTTGTCATCTCCCAGATTCCTATTTTCCCTCTGCACCAGTAAGTTTAGTTCATTAAAATGTATTCATCCCCCATGTGCCTGCCAATATCCTGCTGCCACTCTGGTTCTTCACCACCTCCAATCACGACAGTACGACCCGACAATGAGAAGGAATATGCAGCAGACGAGGAGATGACTCTTTTCAAGCATCTCAGTCGGCAGTTGGAGAAGAGCTCACATCGGGCTTATGGGGCTCCCTGGGGATCCCTCTTTAGGGAACTGGTCCCTGGCCTCTCGACAACTCTCTCCCACCTGAAAGCTGAAGGTTGTATGGTGGAGAGGATGCCAGGGTAAACAGCATGCCGTGCTACCAGCTTCAGACGTCCCACACTCCTTCCGCGAGGGTAGGCCAAGCCCTACACCCATGCCCTAAGCCCACCTCACGGCGCCTTAAGGCGCCAGATCCAGCTCTTTGGCAGAAGCTTCCTCTGCCTCCTCATGTATATGTTGATGAGCTTCTCAGTGCTCCTGCTCCAGAGGAGTGTCTCTGTGTTCCTCTTTCTGCAACTACTTCATGGGTTCAGTCCTCTATAGTTGCTGCTGAGGCCACATATCTTGCAGCCCAGCCAGGCTCATGTCTCCAGACAGTCGTCACAGACCTCCTAGACCACTTCTCACCCAGCCTCCAGGTTCTCGTTATTGCCACCGTTGCCGGCCACCAAGCTACCAACATCTTTGGCCTTCTAAACTCAGTGCCTACTCAGGACATACTCACGTACATCCGCCTCACTTCGAGGTCTCATTGGGACATCCTCCCTGCCGTCTGCCAGAACATTTTTTTGTTTTGGTTCTGGTCTATCCAGCTGTAACACTGTGAATCCATTCGCTATGTGCCTGCTGATGTCCTGCTGAGACTTTGGTTCTTCGCCACCTCCATTCACAACAAAAATCTGTTCATGGCATGATGCACTTAAGAAATATGCTCTTAGTCAGGTGAATGCTTTTAAATAAGACATTTAAAGTCATAATAATCAAAAAGTACATAGCATTATGTAGCTGGAAAGTTACTTTACAGGAAAGTGCAGTGTAAGTTCCAGGTAGGTACACAGTTACCACTCATGTAATACAACCTGATTCTTGAAAGTACTTTGTAAGTATTGGAGAAGTATCTTTTACTTTCCAGCAAAATACCTAATATGTTCCAGGAAAGTTCCAAGTCAGTATCCGGAAAGTTCCAAAAAGTAGCAAGTTCTAAGTCAGTATCAAGAAAGTTCCAGTAAAGTACAAACAAATTTCAAGTTTCATGAAAAAAGTAACCTGTAATTCAGAGAAGCACATAGTAAGCTCAGAAATATATCAGAAAGGAGCCGATAACTCCCAGGAAAGCAAACTATTTCCCAAAGGTTTTCCTTGGAAAGGTCAGGAAAGTAAGCAAATTCTATGAAATTTTCTGAGAGTAACGTTTGAGTTTTGGTAAAGATTTTAGAAAGACAGCATTAGACAAGACTTAATAAATTTCAGGTAAGTACTAGGTAAGTTTCAGAAAGTAAATAGTAAGTTCTGAAAAATATACAGTAACAAAATCTGAAAGATAATTTGAAAGTTCCAGAAAGTGACCATTAAGTCCCAGGAAACTTCCAGAATGTATCAGCGAAAGTTCTGGAATCTTTTATTTCCAACAAAAGTGCTCAATAATTCCTAGGGAAATAACTGGTATGTTCTGAGATAGTGTCAAGGATGTTCCAGGAAAGCATCACTTAGTTCCACCAAAGAAATACCTAAATTCAGAGAAAGCTTTGGAACATACAGGTCCTTCTCAAAATATTAGCATATTGTGATAAAGTTCATTATTTTCCATAATGTCATGATGAAAATTTAACATTCATATATTTTAGATTCATTGCACACTAACTGAAATATTTC
>JAHUTJ010068601.1:0-10395 GCA_036250325.1 Characodon lateralis
TTTATTAAAATAATATTTAAAGAAATATTATTAAGGAAATGGTCAAATATTTAAGGAAATATTTTGGAAAAGAACCAAATCTTTCTGGAGAAATGGGGCTTAATGGTGTTTACTTATTTATCAAGTTTAGTAAAATAATGTTTAGGGAACTATTATTTACTGGACTGAAAACTAACAACCTTTCTGGGTAAATATTCTTTAGCAGGCAAGCACGTGTTGTTAGCTGTTAGCAGTTAAAGCTAACAAAAGAAGCTGATAGCTTAGCACCAGAATCAAACACACACCTTTAAAAATACCGTCAATAAAAGGGTTAACATGCATAACCGCGGACGGCGCGTTATGGCCGATCTTCTGTGTTTAAAATCACCCTTTAAATAAAGTTTGTCTTAACTTTAAAAACACACAAACACAGAACACAAAACTGAGCACATGGTGCTGAGCAGATTGCCTGCCAGCACCAAGATAGCTGAGTTTCACACAAGCAAAACCAAACTTCATAAAATGAAAAACGTTTAAATCATTTCATCCTAAATCACTTCTCTCTGCCCAAACCCCTAACCTCTCATGAACCGTGCTGAGGAGGAGTTGTCAGGGCGAAGACGAAATTTGAAGAAACTCTGTGAACAAATGGTTATCTACAGCTAACCTCCGTAGCTATGGCTGGGCGGCTCGTTCTGTCGGCCTGTGTGGAAATATAAATGCCTTATTATTAGTAGTGTGGAAATATAAATGCATTATCGTTAGTAGCTACGACTAAGATATATTTGGGACTTTGCTGTTTATAGATTGATTTTTATTTGGAGTTTTAGTTATGTTTTTGATAGTTAAAAAAAAAACCTTAACAGTAGCCTCTAGTATTATAGAGTCCAGTTTTTACACAATGAGTGTTTATTATTCAAGGTTAAAGCTTGCAGGTGTTTTCTGTCTGTATTGTGAGAAGCTGGCAGTGTATTGGGGAGGCATGCTACTCCTCTCTGTGCTGACCAAAACTTCTGATAACTATTCCACCATGAAGATTCCTGAAGACGTGTGGGAAACAATTCTTTAATTAAATGATGAAATGTATCTCTGTTTCTTTGATACTGTTGCTGGGGAGACATCCACAGACAGAATGATTGTGTATGTGTACTGCATAGCAGCGTGGGGTATAAAATGTAATGTAATGCAGCCCCCAGTGAGATGACACACAGACGTTTCCAGGTAGCAGTGTAAGTGTGATGTCTCCCTCTCTGAATTCAGGCTGGTTTTAATAAACTTGTGGAAATGTGCAACTGATCTCTGACTGAGGATTGTCCTTTGGGGTGCCAAATAAAAAGAGTCAATGAGAGGTGAGGAGTAATGTAAGAGTTAATGGATGGCCAGTTTTCCTACCTCGACGGTATCCACCACAAGAGGAATTTGAGTTCTTAAAAAGAATTAATCAGAATGTAAAGCAACAGAGCCACTCTAACCTGCTGCCACCTTATGTGGCGCAAAAAAAGTGAGAACAAGGCAGCCGTGAACGCAGTTGAAAATGGTAGAAGAGGGATGAAGGTATTATCATTCCAATTTCATTTAATGAAGTGAAAATGTAAATGCTGATATTTTTCCAAGGAAGAGGAAGTCAGGAGAAATGTTGACTGGGACCATTGGCTTGGAGTCCTAACCAAGCACCTATGAGAGATTTAAAAGCACTCCATTCTGAGCCTAATGTGCAATTCACTCTGGTAGAAAAATATCACTTATGAGAAAATCTGTAGGCTAATGAAAACCAAAGATTCTGGCAAAATTCAGATAAATTTAATTTCTGCTTCAGTTCTGACCAGCATTATTACTCTCATGTACTCAGACATGCATCAGCACTTTTCTCCAAGTGCATGTTTCTCTAGAATAGCTAAATTTAAGTTAGCAATGTAGTGTCTCACTTTTTTCCACATAATCAGTCTCTTTTACGTGTGAGAGTTGAACTCCTGTCTCAGTTCATCTATATAGTTCACTCACATGTTGTTTAGCCTTAAAAAGCTACTCCTAGCTAATGCTACACCTGCTGGAGATGAAAGGGAAGTTAAAATATGAATGTATAATAAGACTGTAGCTACATCCAAACTCTCTCTGCTCCATTTGGCTCAGACACAGAGAAAAAAAATGAGTCACAGCAGAAGCTAATTTTTATAGGAAAACATAGTGTGGCAACGTTGGGAAAGAGCATGATCTGTGGATATCAGCAGATGTTTTGTGCTGACAGCAAAATGTTTTCTGGCTCTAAAAGCTGATGAGAGGTGTTGTTTAAAAGCCAATTTTATATCCTGAAAGATGTTTTTGCTGTTTTTTATTACCTACCTCGTTTTATGTTTAGATTACCATAATTTTAGTTGATATAGTTTTTAGTTTTTGAACCTGCTGTTAGCAGACTGCTTGTTGGTAGGTGTCATTTCCATTTCCTTGTTCTATCATCCAACACAAAGGGAACACAGCATAAACACAGTTTAGACATACACAACAAGAGATTCTAAAGCAAATATACAATTGGGCCTTTAGTCTGGATAAAGACCAATGTGGGATTGAATATATGGTGCTCTGGAAATGTCTTGTAAAAAATTGCCTTCAAGCATACAGACCTCCTGTAACAGCTAATATTGGTCTCCATCAATCGCTCTCAAAGTTTTCTAACGGTTTTCTTTGGATTTTGGCAGATTTTTCTCTCACTTTCTAATCTATTTGTTTACTAAGTTTCTAACTCTGCCCTATGAATCATAGAAGCGTAAAAGCTTCAGAACTAATTTTTGAAAAACAGTTTTATAGCTTCAACAAAGTGAATCTCAAAGAGCTACCAGCTAAAACGTGGTATACAATGGACAGTCTTGTCCTTTTTCATAGAGACATGCCTGTCTGATACTGCCCATCTGCTGGAGGTAGTGTTTGAGGCCAGACACTTTACATTCTGCCACAACACACCTGGACTGAAAATTAGTGAAAGAACTTATGTTCAAAGAAAGCATTTAAAAAAACCTTTAGAAAGTCTGAAGAGCTGCTTATCAGTTGCTAACAGCTTGTTACCTTGGTACAATCATTCTTCCTTTCACCATAAATAAGGCAATAACAGAGAATTACCATAAAGATTAAATTCATTTTCCTTTTTTTCTGTCAACATTTTGTTTTGTAGATACTTTTGCAGTAGATTTTTTCAATGCCCGAGTAACTTTAAAAAAATGCATGTTAGTATCAAAGAATACACAGGAAGTACCATCCTTTCATAAAACACAAAAACATGACTTTGCTGTTTATAGAACATGTCAATATGATTGAAAAGTGAAAAAAGGTTAAAAGCCATCTGTATGAAGAGGTCTACAAGTGTCTAAATGTAGGCCTTGAGGTGATCAAATGGGTTGATCAAACCTGACTTTTATTGTCTTTGTTGGACAAGAGACATGGCCTAAGAAAAGTAAAGATTTCACCAGACTTTTCTGGACTTAAAAAGCACAATAACTGATATGAAACAGACATAAACATATGTAAAATTACATATTTGGGACTGTGGTTTCGTGTTTTGCTTTCTTTTAAATTTGACACTGTTGGCATTCTATACTCTGTTCTTTGATTTCTGGTAATCATGGTTATCTGTAGTATTTTGAAATTGAAGGTATTTGCTTGGATTCTGATTCAGTTTATGTGAGATAATGTTCTGTGTTGCCTGGTTTATCTAGTAGATTTGTGACCCAGCTGCCTGCACCCCTCCAGCTGCCTCTCATCTGCTCATTAACTCACCTGTCTTGTATTCCAGTAATAAAGTCCCCCAGGCTTAAATACTGCTCTGTTTTTTTTTGTTTGTGTCAGATCCTCTGCTGTTGCCACCAACCTGGTTGTTCTTTGTGGCTCACTTATGGTTTCGTGTTCTTTGATTTTCCTCAGGTCTCTGGCCTATTTTTTGTAGGTTTTGGATTGGTTAATCTTTTTAAAAAAAAAAAAAAACAGATTGTTTTCATCTGCCTGCCTCTGCTCTACATTTGAGTCCTCCACTTCGCTCATAAATGACACATTCCTCTGCTGAAAAATGAAATCGTAATGTGGTACAATTTCAAGTAGAAATCTAAAAACTAAAAAGCTGTAATAACCTGGTTTCACACCCTAAACTAAAACTTGTTAAAGCAACCTTTGAGTGAGTTTCAGCATTCAGTCTTCTTGAATTCCTAACATTATTATAGTGAATCTGATTAATCTGAAATAAAGTTCAGTGGTCCCATTAGGGTCTTTGCCCATTTGCATCCTTTAGCTAAAGCTACAGTTTGCAGAAACATTACAAATAATCCAAATTATATTATTGTACAAAAATATAAAGAATCCAAAACATTATTAAGGCAACATGACACAGTGGAGACATCCATTCGCCCATTAGTTGTCTAAACCAGCTTATCCATGACAGGTCACCGGGGGGCTGGTGGCACTGGGTGAAAGGCGGGGCACACTCTGGACCAGGGCTGTAATGATTAATCGATTATCGAAATAATCGTGAATTAATGTAGTAATCAAATGATCGTTACCTGGTGTATGCAGACTCTGAAAGATGCCATTTGCTGAAAGAGCAACCCACTCAGAGCAGCAATTAAGCCAAAACTACACTAAAGATATGTAGATAATATATAAATTTAAGATGGAAAACCTTTTGTCTGTAAATATACTCTATTCAGGACTCCTCAAGTGGCTTCGTTTTAGTTTCACCTGGTTCAAATTGGGTAATAAATCTCCTATTAAGCACCTTTTGCTATCCGATTATTAATCGATTAACTGAAAAAGTAGTCAGATTAATCGATTAGCAAAATAATCGTTAGTTGCAGCCCTACTCTGGACTGGGCGTCAGTCCATTATGTGGATAAACATAGACACACAGGACACAGTAAAGACATTCACCAATAATTGGAGAAAATATGGGCCAACAGTGACATTACGAAACTGGACATTTCTCCAAAACTGAAAGGACAAGACTGAAACTGGTCATTGAAGCTGCTGTATGTCTGGACATCCATGCTTGCATAAAATCTCCCAAAACCTTGTGGAAGAATGGTTTGAAGTAACTAAGCTTGAACCTTTGGGACAAAACTCTATGATATGCTTGGCGCATTACCTCTGGCCCCAAACCTTTAGGTGTCAGCTAGAAAGCTGAAAATGAGGAGGGATTTTATTTTTCAGCATCACAGTGAGTCGAAGCTTAGATTCAAATCAACTAAAGAATGACTTCATGGGCCCGCCGAGAGTTCAGAACTAAATCTAACAGACATTGGGTCACCTGAAAAGGCTCTGGACAAGAGATGTCAGCTAAATCTGACAGATTTGGAGAACCTTTGAAAGGCAAAATGGGCAAATATCAGAATCAGAATCAGCTTTATTGCCAAGTTCGTGCATATGGGTTGCTGACAGATTCCTACTGAAAGGACTTAATGCTGAGTCTGAATAAAAGGTGATTCAACAAACAAACAAAGGTCCAAAAAAAAGGATTTTGGATCATTTTTATCTTTCTCTGTCAAGAGCAAATTGTTTTTTGTTTTTTTTTTCAGTTTAATTGTATTGTATGGTCACATTATATGAGGAAAACAATTTAAAAGGTTTGTATCAGTCTAAAAAATCAGCTATTTTAACACTCTGTTAAACCTCTGAGAGTTAAAGGACCATCGATTGTTTGTAGGGGCGATGTTTAGAATATGGCTGAATTTCTTAGTACTAAGTACTTAGACATATTATGTTGGAAATTTCTTCAGAGTTTATTTTCATATAATGAAACAAAAGCAAAGGAATGGCAAAGTAAATCCCTTTATGGATTTTATTAATTAAAACAGCAGTTTTCAGTTGGATCTGACAGAGCAACATTTAAAATCCAATAAAAGACATGTGAACACAAAACAAACAGCACTACAATAGTAATAATATTGTCCCTACTTCTGAACGTGGCTTTCTAAAACACAAGACCAAAAGGAAAGCAATCTACGAAAGCATGTACAAACATTTAAAGAGGTTCCTTTAGCTGCAACTATACAATTTCTCACTGCCCTCTGCTGGCTAATATTATAAAATACACCCAGTGAGTGTTCAGTCAAAGCTTCATTTCATTCTACAGGATAGTACAGTTCAAGAAACACAAATTTCAAGTTTTTGGAGTCATAAAACCACACTGGATAAATAAACTGTAGACAAATTGCACAACATTTGGTTCAACATTTGGCATCTGTCAGAAAAGGCAACTTCACAAAACAAGCTGACCAGAACCAAACTGAACCGTTGGTCCAGGGAGGTCCGACCTGGGGAGCTTAAGGTGAAAACCACACAGCGTGTTTCAGGGTTCGGCTGTGTGCAGAATGCTGTCCTCTATGGGAAGGGGTTGTCCGGTGTGTAATTAAAACTAGCATCCAGGAACACTGCCAGGGTTCCCAGGGTGGTGATGATGACAAACAGCCATAAGAAGAGACGGTCCACCACGAGGGCGATGAACTGCCAGTCTCCTGTCATCTGGAACAAAAACGGGAGGAACGCTTCCTGTAAGCACTGACTCAGCTCAATTCAGTGTCACATCACTGTAAATCCCTGTTGCTCTGGGCCTGCACACAGCCCTGGATACCATATGGACCGAGCACTCACCGAGTCATCCGTGTCCTGTTTCTTCAGCTGCTCGGCTATGTAGGTCACAGCGTCGATGGCTGACTTCAGGTTGGGAGGGAGGATCAGGCAGAACCGGTCTGAGTCCGGGAGCCGCTGGAGCTGCACTGTGCTCTCACACCTGAAATAAACAAGCACAAAGGCAAAAATGAAGTATGTGGAAGAACCACTTGTTACTGTAGTTCATTATCCAAACATTTTTGCTGTGGACTTAAACTTCAAACTACAAGTTGTATAATTTAGCATATCAACTCAAATATTATATATAACTTTTTGTATTCAAAAATTAAAGTTTGCTTAAATAACACAGCTCAAAATATTATTCATTATTGAATCTTGTTAATACCTCTGTTCTGGGCCAGTCAGTTGTTCTGTTTAATTAAATTAATGTTGCTATCACACTGTTTCTTACTTTCACATATACTTTTTCTAAAAACATGTTTTTGTGGGCCTAGATGATGACAAATGAACCATATTTTGTCAAATATTATTCACTGTTATGTCTTAAATATAGTTGAAACCAAACATTTACATAAACTGTAATTTTATTTTTTATTACACAAAACACTTGGCATTTAAACAGAACTTAAAATATTGGGTTAGCATTAGCATACTACCTCAGCTTTCTATCACAGTTACCTTATTAATTTAATGAGTTATTTGTGCTCTATTAGCTGAATAAGCACTTGTAGTTTAAATTTTGGCCTCAAAAACATGACTCACAGTATATAAAAACTGAGACACTCAAACCGAACTTATCATGTAAGGTTAGCATGCTAGCAATTAGCATTCTAGTTTACTTAGCAAACTTAATTAAAATTCTATCACAGTTAACATTAAATATAACGGGTTTTTTGTGCTGAATCGATTGAATGAACATTTTTGTGGAAATTTTGAATGCCACAAAATGGCTGACCATATATAAAAATATACATTCATAAAGAACTTAGCATATAAGGTTAGCATACCAGCTTAGCATACTAGTTACGCATACTACATTAAAATTCTATCAAAGTTATGTGAAATGTGAAGAGGTTTTTTGCGCTGTTTTATTTAAATAAAATTTTTGTTCAAATTCTGACCACAACAAAATGGCTGACCCTATATAAAAACTGATACATTCAAGCACAGCATGTTGAGCAAACAGCATATCAAGATATTAGGTTAGCATATAGTTACAATTAGAATATTGGGAGGCTGACAACATGTTGTCTCTGTGTTAATCTGTTTTAAAACGTTTATAATAATTGCACTAGTAAATTTATCATTTTCACAATTGAATATTAGCATGCTGAACTGTTTTCTAAAAATGTTAACATTAGCTTGCAAAGTTCCTACAGTTTTGGACTGCTAAATAAAACCTCCTCTGTCAGTCTATACGGTTTGTGCTTGCATCTGCTGCATCCACATTCTGTGGGTGGTTAAAAGAAGACAACCTTCACAGCTGCTGCATAAGCTGTGATTTATATCCTGACTCAATAGCACAGCATCATTCAGCCCTACAGTCGCATACCATCAGTGACATTGTCTGTTCTGCATGGGACAAACATTACGGACTCTGTCTTACCTCCATGCAGCTGGTGACTTTGAGGCATCATTTATGTGATGCAGTGACCTCTGAAGTATTCTTCTAGTTCATTAAAAACAAATTATATGTGAAACATGCCTTTCACTAACAGCATTGTTTTGGCACCTGAAAGAACACCACTGTCCAAATGAACCAGATAAACTACAAATTCACTATTTATAGTTTCATGTTCACCGTTTCCATCTGCTAATGTAATCAAATATGAATATCTATAGTTTATATGAAGGTACAGAAAAATTGACATTGCAGATATTCCTGTCTGGAGTATTTGTGGAGGTGCAAACATAAGGGTGTTGCTTAAATGATTCATCTAAACAAACAAAGTTTAACACTAACCAAAAAATAGGCACTGCCCTGTACATGTCTAGTTAATCATTTATCAGAAAATAGGCTCTGAACAAAGCTAAATTACAGTTTAGTACAGGTTCAGATCAACAGCAAAAAAGTGCCAAACAAATGGCTAGTAGATTACTTACCAACTTTTGTTTTGACAGTAACAGAGACAGATTTGGTTACTGAATCAGCAGCAGATGAATTATGCTGATGACTATACGTTTGGAATTGTAAAAAAAATATTAATATTAATATAATGGGGAAATTCTGATAAAAATGCCAGATAAATGACAAAAAAATAAATACTTACTAAAATTGTGTCATTCTTTTATGGGAAAAAACTAGGATATTCTCAGATATTGTAAATTCATAATTTAAGAGAAAAAAGTAAAAACTTTAAGGATTAAAGCAATAGATTTGCAAGAAAGAAAGGTGGACGTATATTGACATCCATTAAAAAATATCCTGCTTTTGTTCTTGTAAATCTATACCTTCAGTCATGGAAATTCTACCTTTTCTTTATCACAAATTTAACACTTTCCAACATCAGGAAACATCAGTTTTTTTTATGTATATATATGTGACATTATGTACTGTAATATTTCTTTTTTTATTATTTGGTTTTACCCTCCCCAACCCCTGTTTTTCATTAAATCTGCTATGAACCTAATCAAGTTGGTTCACAAAAAAAATAGGCTGATTCCAGTCACCCATTGAGCATTCGGTGCATGTCTAACAAACATTGATGTGTGACGGGTGGTGTACAAACCCTCGTGTCATATGTAAACAAACTAACAAGAGTATGTTTACTTTACAGATAAAAGTTGGGCTAATGAACCTGTATCAAATCACCACAAATAAACAGCAGATATTTAGGTCAGTTTATGTGATACACAATCACCTTTCCTGGTTTTGCTTCCCTACTTCTTCATTTAGTTACTAAAACACTTAGACTTCTTTGTATGCATTCCGGACGTATGTGTGCAAGCAATTCCTGTCACAGTGAGGCCATCTATTATACAGCCTGTGTATGTAGTGTACAGTTACACAGTGTGCATACTGGTCACAACATGCAGAAAGTATGGCACCAGCAGGAGGAAGGCGTCAGAGGAGCCAGACACAGAGGCACAGTGTGACAACAGATGGACAAAATAAATAAAGCAGCTGATTGAAGAGATTAGTGATAAGGAACAGATAATAGTATCATGCATGCTACGTACTGTCCACATTGAATACCACAGATTCCTGGAAAGCTGAACATTGTGATAGTTTTAGAGGAACCTGACCCAAACATTGACCCCATTGTTAGGACCCTTAAAAGTTACATTTATTTGAGTACAGGTCAGGCTTTAATCCCAAAAGATGGTGATACAATCAAGAACAAGATTAATCGGCACATACGGGGTTGGACAATGAAACTGAAACACCTGGTTTTAGACCACAATAATTTATTAGTATGGTGTAGGGCCTCCTTTTGCGGCCAATACAGCGTCAATTCGTCTTGGGAATGACATATACAAGTCCTTCACAGTGGTCAGAGGGATTTTAAGCCATTCTTTTTGCAGGTTAGTGGCCCGGTCACTACGTGATACTGGTGGAGGAAAACGATACCTGACTCGCTCCTCCAAAACACAACAAAGTGGCTCAATAATATTTAGATCTGGTGACTGTGCAGGCCATGGGAGATGTTCAACTTCACTTTCATGTTCATCAAACCAATCTTTCACCAGTCTTGCTGTGTGTATTGGTGCATTGTCATCTTGATACACGGCACCGCCTTCAGGATACAATGTTTGAACCATTGGATGCACATGGTCCTCAAGAATGGTTCGGTAGTCCTTGGCAGTGACGCG
>JAHUTJ010068602.1:0-10392 GCA_036250325.1 Characodon lateralis
CCCTGGCCAGGTACTCTGAATATACAGCTGTCTCCGTGTGATTTATTCTAAATGTGTTGTGAATTCCTCCAGGTTACTGTGGATAAGAACGAACGCGCAGAGGGACCCGTTAAAGGGTACTTCAACACTACCTTATCACTGAAGTGGCAGTTAACACAGGAAGCAATGACAGAATGTACAAGTTTGTCCAATTGTGGCCACCAGAACAGTTCACGCAGTCTCTGCTTGGTACGGACTATGCCTTGGTGTCCCTCATGTGCCAACTCAACCACTCTGGCACATAATGAAACCGGAACAATTAGTCAATCTGTCCCTCTCAATATCAGTGAACCATGAACTGACATCTCATGTCGTACCTGAAAGTATGGAGCAAGGTTCTCAGGCAAACCTTGTTTGCATTTGGGCCAACCTTTTTGAATATGGTTGCGCAGTAGTGACAGTTCTGGGCAGGTTTCACTGGCAGATGTGAGCTCTGGAAGAGAAATGGCACATAGTGATTCTTTGAAAACAGCTTCAATCATGTCAGGTTCCTCTGTCGCCTCATTCGCAGCAACTAGTGGCAGTCTGGACAGGCAGTCAGCAGTGACGTTTTGGTGTCCTGGACGGTACGTGACATCATATGTGAAGCAGAGCAATCGAGCAGACCATCCTCAGTCCAGCACGGCCAGAACCTTTAGAAGCGAGTAAGGTCGTAAGTGCCTGATGATCTGTACGAAGGACAAAGTGACGACCCCAGAGGTAGGTTCTCCACCTTTCCACAGCCCAAACATAGGCAAGAGCTTCACGTTCAACCGTGGAGTACTTTTGCTCAGCAGAAGAGAATGTTCTAGATGCAAAACAACAACTCCCTCATCTTGATCTGAATGCAACTGAGATAAAACCGCACCCAGTCGATAATCCGAGGCATCAGTAATGACAAAGATTGGTAACTCAGGGTCATACAGAGCTAAGGCAGGACTATTGACTATCAGTTCTTTAAGCAAGGTAAAGCTAGATTGTGCTTCTGTTGTCCACTTGAAGTTTAAATCTGTGGAGTCTCTGAGCACTGCACGTAGTGGTTAAATGACAGTTGCAAAGTCTGGAATTAACTTACTGTACCACGATGCAAGACCAAGGAAAGATCTCAGAGAAGATGTATCGTGTGGAGCTGGAGCATGTATCACAGCAGTAATCCGGTCCTGGTTCGGTTAAAGACCTTCCTTTGAAATGGTGTGACCCAGGTAGTTGAGTGAAGATTGATTGAACTTGCATTTATGCATGTTTAGTTTGAGTCCAGCATCAGTCAGGGCTTGGAGAACTCTCCGCAAGTTTTCATCATGTTCCCTTTGTGTAGTGCCATAGCAGATGATGTCATCCAGGTATGCTTGTATGCCTGGCAAATCTGCAAGGATGATTGACATCATTTCTTGAAAGGCAGACGGGGCAGAAGCTAAGCCAAATGGAACTCTGCAGAAACGAAAAAGTTCATCATGAGTGATAAATGCAGTAATATCACGACTGTCGGGATGCAAAGGCAGTTGGTGGTAGGCAGATGCTAAATCAATTGTGGAAGAAACAGTAGCCCCACGTCGATTGCAGAATAGTTCGCCCATGTGTGGTAATGGATGGCAATCAGTAACAATGACTTTATTTGGCTCCCTTAAATCAACGCACATGCGTGGTTTTCCACCATCTCCTATTTGTGTCACGACTATGGGAGAAACCCAAGGAGAAGCATCAATACTTTCAATAATGCCCTTATCCTGGAGATCTTTGAAACTGCTTGTCTTCCTGAAAATGGAATTCCCCTGAGTTTCTGTTGAACTGGAAGAGCATTTGGCAATATATGTATTTTATGAACGAAGTTTTTAGCATAGCCTACTTCCTGAACTGACATTTCTGGGGCACTCTTTGGTACCGCTGGTTGAACCGTAAAAGTTGGAGGAGTAATAGTAGTAATTTTTTGTCCTTCCAGTTTCATTTGTAATGCTTGAAACAAATCTAAGCCAAGGAGAGCAGCACCTGACTCAACCACAATTAGAGTACCTGCAGTAGAATGATTATCGTGAGAAATTGTAGCTTTTAAGCACCTTTTACAGTAATTTTCTCTTTCACATAGGTGACAAGAGCAAATGTAGGTTCAGTTAATTCTGAAAAGTAGGTGTGGTAAATGTTCTCTGGTATAATGGACACGGATGAGCCTGTATCCACAATCACCTCAACATCTTTGCATTGTCCATTAACAGTCACTTGAACTGTGCAGAGGATCTTGTCTTGTACAGTATTGTCCATCTAAACAACTGTGGGCTCATTAATAACCACTTCACGTACTGCCTTTTGAGTTGAATGACATACTCGTGAAAAATGTCCGACTTTACCACACTTACTGCAGGTCATTTCAGCAGCAGGGCATGTAGGGTTGTTAGCAAGGTGGTTGGAAGATCCACAGCGAAAGCAGAAACAACGATCACTTGCAACTTGAATCGTGGCAGGAGCAGAATCCGGCGGCTTCTTCTTTGTGTCCCAGCGGTAGCTTCGCTTTGATTGCTTTTGTATGGCCCTCACTGGAGCAGAAGGGCCAGGAGCCGAAGCATCAAACAGTATGTTAGCATCTCTTAATCTCTAATGTTGTAGCTTTAGCAAGTGTTAGGCCCGGTTCAACTAATAGCCTGTCTCTTATGCGAGTGTTAGCAACACGCTCGATCAGCTGATCACGTAGCATTTGTTCCTCCATGTTGCCAAAATCACATGTAGTGGCCAACGCCTGTAAAGAAGCCATGAATTGATTTACCATTTCATCCGGTCTCTGCGCTCTTTGTCGAAACTTGTGACGTTCAACAATGAAGTTCACCTTTGGCACAAAATGTTCCTTTAAGGCAGGAATAGCAGCAGCAAACGTATCTCCGATATTCGGCAGGGTGTAGAAAAGCCTTTGTCCCTCCGTTCCCAGGGCATGAAGTAGAACTGCGCGCTTTCTGGCATCAGGCCAGCCATCCCCCGATGCAGCTATAACCAACATGTAGTTTTCAAACACTTTTAGCCATGTTGTAAATGGTATCGCTGGTTCCCCTGGGCATGGCATGAATGGAGCAGGTAAAGGCACAGAAATAGACATCTTCGTCGCCAATGTTGAGGTGTGCTGGGTTCACATATGAAAGTAAACAGGCATCAGCCGTGGATCAGCTTCCATTACTCTTTACTTCATTTTCGTTCTCCCTTCTCAACATACAGCATATTACACATACAGTCAGAGCTCCGTCTTCTGGGCTTTTCATGTAAAAGCACAACACAACAGTTACGGGCAGACTTGTTGCCATAGCAACTGACAACAACATCTCGTTATGTTTTCAGATTGAACACCAAAAAAACACTCAAGTATTTCCCACACAAATAACAGAACATTCAGTCTGTTGCAGTGGTATGTTTTTAGGCTTGATGTTTATTTTGTAATTGTTAATAAATGATGCTGTGGTAGATTGTAGCTACCGCTACTTTTAGCTAACCTAACACCGTTTGCAGATTATGTTTTTTGACTGCACTCTTTACACATACAAACTTTAGTTCACAAAATGCATATTTCATTAAAAAACTAAACAAAAAAAATGTATTGCCGTCTTACCGCTCCTTCTGCACAAAAACATCCGTCACTTTCTGGTAAAAGTCCTCCTTATTTTCAATCAGTTTTAAAAGTCTCTCCATCTCAATAGAGATCACTGCCAGGAAAGAAAGCCTTCTGGCGATCTGGCTTTTAATATGAGCGATCGACCGCTCATGTTTGGTGAGGCTTCTTTGCAAATTCTTCAAGTCACAAAATCCCACCTGAGTCCACACAGTGCCACAAGTTGAAAAAAGAAGGCAAGGGAAGCAGAAAAGGTGATTTCTGGTAGAACATCCACAAAGCCAGTCTTTTCTTGTGTACCACTCCATTTGAAAAGAGCGGGTGCCCTTCTGTTTCGTAATTTGAAGCAAACCTGTTCTTTCTTTGTTCTTCCTTTACTTATTATTTCCTGCTTAGATTGAAAGTCCACTTTAGAAATCTGTTTAAGTTTAGAGATGTAGTCATCCATGTTAACGTGAGAAGAGGCGAGAAAACAATAGATATATCGCTGCACTTGACTTATTCTGTATCACTAGCTCGCTATCACTTACTCTGCAGTCCTGGAGCCACAAGACCAATGTCTGGGATCACGAGCCTCACCTTTTCTTCTTCTTCTTCCTCTTCTTCTTTTTTAAGTTTTACGGCGGTTGGCGACCAACTTAATGGGGCATTACCGCCAGCCACTGTTCCAGAGTATGGGTCAGTCATTACCTAAACCCTCCAATATATCCCTGTATCTTTTAAAAAGGACACCAATACCTGAAATTGTGCTTTGCTTCCCAAACCCAAACTACTTTTCAAAGTGAATTCTTTTACTCCTAGTTCCTTCATTTTTTCCCTCAAAATCTCCAAATATACACTGTAACCTCTACACCTTAAAACCACATGTTCAGCTGTGTCTCCTTCCTGGCAACTTTCACATCTCCCTGTCCCATGTTTCCCTATTATGTATAGTGTACTATTTAGTCAACAATGTCCTATCCTTATTCTTGTAATAACAGATTCTTCTTTCCTATACCCTCCCTGTACTCTGGACTGCTATCCTGCTGTGAATGTTATACAAATGTCTTCCCTTCTTTCCATTATCCCACTCTCTTTGCCACTCCTGATTTATGTGTTTCCAAATCATACTCTTTACCTCAGATCTCCCTCATTTCCACTGTACTCTTTTTAGAGCTTCTTTGCCAGTTTGTCCACTTTTTCATTCCCATTGATTCCCACATGTGCTGGCACCCACAGAAACTGAACTAACCCCCCCCCACTGATGAATTCTGAGAATAACAAGTATATCATAGAGAATATCCTGTCTACTGTTTGAATGGAATGATCTAATACTTGAGAGGACAGAGGTTGAGGCTGAGCATCATAATGCCACCAAGATTGCCACTATCTCCACAGTATAAACCCCCAACCCATCTGGAGTGCTTCTATTAATCGCAATTTTTCCTTGCTGGAACTGACACCCCCAAATCCTGTCAATCCTGTCTCTGGATTCTTGGTTCTATCTGTGAAAATGTGAACATAATCAGAATATTTGCTTTCCACATAATGGTTAAAGAAGATGAAAAGATCTTCTTTTATTTCCCTTTCTCTCTTTTTGTCTAAGAGGTACCAATCAACCAAAGGTCATATCATTAACCAGGGGGGCACATATGGGTATGCCACCGCAGGACAAATCTGTAGACCATCTATTTCACATTCCTTAGCCAATCGGTTACCCCCCTTCCCAAAGTGATCCATCTGACACTTTCCATACTCCCAGCAGTTTTCAAGCACTTGTTTTGTGGGGTGAGATTTGCCATGACTGCTGAGATGAACCCAAAAGTTTGCCATGATCTATTTTCTCCTCAACCTTAATTGCATTTCTCCAATCTCCACCTGCAAATCATTCACTGGGGAAGTTTTAAAAGCACCACAACACACTCTCAATGCCTGTGCTTGGATCACATCTAATTTTTTTAAGGGAGCAGAAGCTGCTGTTCCATATGCTATACACCCATAATCTAATACTGACTTAATTATAACTTGGTATATTCTTTGTAGGGCTAAGCAACTTGCTCCCCACTCCCTTCCTGCCAAACACCTCATGACATTTATAATTTTTTTGCATTATCCCTCAATCCTGTCAATATGACCTCTCCATGTCAAGCGTGCATCAAATATCACACCCAAATACTTGAATGATCCAACATTCTCCACTTCCTCTCCATATAACTGTAGTTTGAAGTTTTCATTCAATTTCCTCCTTGTAAAGAAGACAGCTTTAGTTTTCTGCCTCAAATCGAATCTGTTCTCTGCCGTTTATGATCGCTCAGCACACACACACAGTTGGTGACAAAAAACACTGCACATTATATAAATAAGCTAAATTATGGAAAATCAGTTCATATGTTCAATGTTTTTTAACCATTTCATTTGCGACGTACAGACATGAGGAACATGCTCCCATAGAATGGCAGCCAGCACAGTTAGCGAGAGGTTGCGCAATCGAAGGTGAGGCTCAGCTTCGCTTCCGAGCATTTGAATGGGAAATTGCGAAAATTCTGCGATTTTGAAGAAAAAACTATCAAAATTGGTTAAGCTAAATGAAAATTAAATATTTGACAGTATCAACCACCGGATGAATATAGCAATCTAAATTTATTTTATCATTGTATATTATTTTTCCATTATGGCTGCCTCACCTGCCTCCCCTGACTGTACGTCACTGGTGATAAGGATCATAAAACAGGTGACAAGCCCATCTTTGTAGGAGGGCTGATCAGCCCATTGCTGAGGTGGAGAATCTAGGTTTTCAACAACTTTAAGGGTTGCTGGAGGCACAGTTAATAGTCTGCTCTCCTATCCACTCAACAACAAAGCCTGCGTGGCGGAAATCTTGTTTATCTGTACTCACCCTCTGAGGTCAACAGGGGTGTCTGTGGAAGTACACATGGAGTCCATATTTTTGTGTGCACCATAACTGGACGCACAGACAGTGGCAATAATACTTCCAGTCAGAGGGTGGAGGCTATAGGTAAGATCATGAGCAGAAGGTAAAAAACAGATATACAGCGAAGAGAGATCAGTTTCATTTTTTCTTTCTTAATCTCCACTTCAGAGTAGATAGTGTAACTCCCTATGAGGCTGAATTGAAAGTAGTTATGCCCACGTCAGAATCGATCGAAAGCATGTCCTTGTCATTTTGTGTTATAATGCAAAAAAAACAAAAAAACAAAAACAAACCAAAGCCATACATAGGGTGGGGATTTCAAATGGGATGCTTTATACACACAGAGTAGTCAGCTTGGCATGAGGAATTTCTCTTCACCACAGTAAGAACAGCTACTGAGAGGATGATAGCTGGTCATTTCAGGTACTTCAAATGTCTGTAGAGCTATGCTTAATGTCTTCATTGTACTTATGGTGTATATTTTTTTTATTCTGTCTATGCAGTAAAAAAATGCAGGTACTGAATAAAGACCCAGTACTGGCAAATGGTTAATCTTAAATGCCTCAGACTGATATTAGGGGCAAAACATCTTAATCAGGACATCGCTAACTGCAAAATTCATACATAACTCAAAATAAACTCAATGTAGGTTATGATTTCTTTAAGAATATTTATTACAAAAAACATTATATGCTCTAGTTTAGTGCAGTTTTATGCATTACCTTTGAATATAACTTTTCATCCTTGTCGACAGAAAAGAAAAATTTTACCATATTTCAAATTCTGTCACAGGTTACATAAACTAACTACATGGAATAGTGGAATCTTGGCATCCATAAAAAGGAATCAGTAACATTTGATGCCAAATGGCTTCTTGAAGATATGGCATTTTTTTTACAGTTGATTATTTACTATCGAATGTGACTTCAAAATAATGTTGCAAAGGGACACTTGCAGTAGTAATAACGCTGGGGATTTAGCCATGATGTAATACATGTTTCCGAGTTGTTCTCTTCTTAAGGAGCACAATGCCACTTGGTGCATCAGTCATTCCATGCAGATAAGACACAGCCTCACATTTAATTTAGGCTTGGTGTCTCTAAGGTGGAGGCAGAAAAAAGCAGGGGTATAGGGAGTTTGGTTGAAAAAGGGTTAAAACCAAACCTTTTAAAGTCTTTAGACTTTAAAAAGACTAAAGATTAGTTTCTACGAAATTTCTCTTGATTCCTACTGTACATATACAGAGCAGTTTATAACACTACCTTAACCATTTACAATCTAATATAATCTCATTGTCTTTTATCTTCACATTTTTCATTGTAACCTTTGCAACTAACTATTTATAAAAACAATTAAATAATATGATTTATTAATTAAAGCGTTGTTGTCTCACTAAACTGTAATTTAATCTACTAACAATTTTAATTGGTGTCTATAATTTTGCTGCTTTATTTTAGAGCATGATGTGCAACAACATATTGTGTGAAAATCAAGGAAAATATTGAAGATAATACATGAGCACAATAATCACAGAGCTCTCAGATTTGTCACTCAGATTTGTAGCAGTACATCAGGGTGAGTAGGACAGGTCTTGCCAAGCATTTTAGACAGGAAATATGAGAAGACTGATTTTATTTAACAGCTCATTTAGCATTCATGTATAGTACCTTTAGCCCAGGTTCTTAATGGCCTGTATCCCGTGGGATTTGTCAGAAGATGTATGAAAATGCTAATTCATCAGCAGGATGTGCACCCAGCTCTTTTGGAGTGATGAGAGATTTAATAGAATTACATTTAAAGCTTGGACTTCAATGCAAACCTTTAGGTGGTCTTAGCATTGAACTGTTTGTAGACAGCATTTGAACATTATGTAATATTGTAGAGACCATAGTTGAAATGTAGATTTTGTTGTAGAAATCATTGTGAAATTATTTTAATGATTTAGTTGTGATGTTTTGGTTACTAGGCTTATTTGTTTGATTGCTGGAAAAAAAAAAATACTTCCAGACAAGTAGCCTTATAACAGTGTAGATTAAACATCGACTGTGCTTTGGACATAATTATTAGGGAATATGTGTTGATGTGTCCATATAATCCTTGCTAATACTAAAATACATTTCTTGAAGGGATAGCTTGCAAATTTTATTGTACCCTTTGCCAATATTGGCACCCCAGGTAAAGAGGTGTACAGACCCATAAAGTAATTAAAATGTTTCAATGTATTTGCATAAACTCACACTGAAATTTTCAGAAAAATCTAACCTACAAAAACTAACAGGGAAATACATATCAAATTAAGTATTAATTATTTTTAATAAATAATAATTTTTACATTTTTTAGCACAGTACAAAATAAATACTACTGAAATGTTTTTTTAGTTTAGATTTTAATTTTTAAGTTGATTAGAGTGTCTTTTACTCAGGTAAAAATGAGACAAAGTCTGATTTCTCTTAGCCACTCTTTGAAATGAGAAAGACAAGGGGACATAGCATTCAGAAGGATGATCTTCATACATCACCACCAAGAAACTAGCTATTTTCCAAACGTTGCCTATATTTGCAATCAGTGCAATTATTCAACCATTTAAAACAAGTGGAATTGTCACAAACAAGCACAGTGAAGAAGTTGTTAAGATTTGTAAACAAAATCCACAAAGCTCAGTTTTTCAGGTTTGCAGCAACATTTAAAATGTGATATTTTGCTACTGCAACCAAACCTTACTTTTTTTTATTTTGAAGGGTGTGGTATCTGTCCTATTTATCACATGTTTTTATCACAGCTTTTTGGCCTTTTACTACTACACATGATGAATAGTGTTTTGAAAAGATAAGATAAGTGTTGCTTCATACAAAAATATCTCTGGCCTCCAGCAGCTCCTCAATGGTCACTAAATTAGGAGGTGAAACTGTGAATAGCAATCTTTTGTCTGTGAATGAAAAGAGTATTGTATGCTTTTTAATTTCATAGCAAAGAAAACAACTAAATTCTAAAGACAAAAAATAATCCTCACAGAATCTGTTAATGCTGATTGCTGTGTGTTGCTGTGCTGTGGTTGATACTCTGACAACAAGTCTGTAATGTATTTTGGTGCTAAGCCATTCAGTGATTTATAGACTAACAGAAGTATTTTAAAATCTATTCTCTGAGCTACAGGGAGCCAGTGTAGGGACTTTAGAACCAGGATGATGTGCTCCACTTTCTTAGTTCTAGTGAGGACGCGGGCAGCAGTTGTGGATCAACTGCAGCTGTCTGATCAACTTTTAAGGCAGACTTGTGAAGACACCGTTGCAGTAATCAATTCTACTAAAGATGAACGCATGAATTAGTTTTTCAAGGTCCTGCTGAGACATTAGTCCTTTAATCCTGGAGATGTTCTTTAGGTGATAGAAGGCTGATCTTGGTACTGTCGTTATGTGCCTCTGAAGTTTCAGGTCTGAGTCCATCACTACACCCAGGTTTTGAGCCTGACTGGTGGTTTCTAGCTGTATGAACTGAAGCTGTGTGCTAACTTTTAAACGCTCTTCCTTTGGTCCAAAGATTATTGCTCTGTTTTTTTTTTTGATTCAGCTGAAGAAAATTTTGGCCCATCCATGCATTGATTTCTTCTAAGCATTTACCCTGGTGACATCGTAACATATAGCTGTGTGTCGTCTGCATAGTTATGATAACTTATGTTGTTTTTTATTAAAATCTGAGTTAGGGGGAGCATGCACATACTGAATAGAAGGGGTCCTAAGATGGACCCTTGGGGAATGCACATGTGATTTTTGTGGTCTCTGATGTAAAGTTACCTACTGACACAAAAAAGTCCCTGTCCTTCAAGTAGGATTTAAACCAGTTGAGTGCTGTACCAGAAAGGCCGACCCAGTTTTCCAGGCGCTC
>JAHUTJ010068603.1:0-10388 GCA_036250325.1 Characodon lateralis
TGGCCTGGGAACGCCTTGGGCTCCACCCGGAGGAGCTGGAAGAGGTGTCTGGGGAGAGGGACGTCTGGGTGTCTCTGCTGAATCTGCTGCCCCCGCGACCCGGTCCCGGATAAGCGGAAGACGACGACGACAACTTTTGTGACCTTTGTTAAAACAATTTCTTTAACTTTTCAACATCTTAAGTTATGCTATTTGGAACACTGATTTACGTGAATCAACACAGAAATGGGGCCATTATATATAGAAGTATATTTTAAAATATTTTCAGTAAGGATTGTGAAATAGCTATTGATTGTATGAAGAGTAAACATATTGTAAAATATTGCAGTAAAATTCTATTAGATACGTCTAAAATAATCTAAAAATATGCTGTAAATATCACTGTTATTATTCTTATAGTCTTATGTCAGATTTGGCTTGTAGGTTTGCCTTTTCCAGTTCTGGAAAACTGCATGAACCTGGAATATTCCAGGCAGATGGAGGCCCCCAGCAAATGTCTCCCTTGGGAATGGATCATGAGCGGCCTTCTGTTGAGATCAGAGATCAAAGCCAACCCAGTTACAACTAACCCTACACCTCTATCTTCATGCCGTGCTCTGGGTTAAACAAGCTACAGTTGTGCTGCTGGCTCATCTGTCCCTGACACGTGAGTCGCGTTTCACACCTATGCAAGTGTGTAAGAAATGTACAGAGCATGCATCATTTATTCGTTTGGCATTTAACAACCCAATTTGTGTACAGTCAAGTTCCCATAGTGAAACTAAGCCTTTCCCATATTAATAGTGTGGGTCAAAATCATTGACCTGCATTTATTGTCTTCATAACTGCTAACAGGCTGCACGGTAGAGTGGTTATTGTCAATACTGCTATGCAGCAAAACTGCCTTTAGTTTGAACTTTGACTGGGGGCTTTCTGTGTGGAGTTTGAATGTTTCCAGTGCGTGCACGGGTTCTCTCTAGGTGCACCTGCTTTATCCAAACCAGGCTTATTATGCTAACAGGACACTTTAAATTGCTCCTCAGGGGTGTCTGTGTTCCTACCTGTTTGTCCTTTGTGTCTCTGTGTTTCCCTGTGATGGACTGACGACCTGTCCAGGATCTGTCTCTTGCTCCTTAACTGCTGATAACAGGGATAGAATCCCAAATATTAATCAGGAAGGAGATATTCTTTGTGTCTCAGAGATGAACGTGTTTAATAATTGTGAAATGTGTCTCTTCCCCAGAACAAAAGCAAAGGTCCTCATAAAGGTCCAGATGCTTAATGAAGCTGGTAAGATACTGCCATTATCCACAGTGAAACAAGTCCCTAATATTAGGTGAAAGGCTACTCGGTAAAGAAGAAGCCATTAGCAACATAAAAAGCCATATTATGTTTTGCCAATGGACAAAGTGACAAAGTTCTGTTCAGGTAGCTGACATTAGCACCCTCATGTTTGCCAGTGCTAAAAAGAGAAACTCTGACAGAATATAGAGGAATATAACCTTGTAAATAATGTACAGTATGTCATTGACACAATATCAGTGTGGGCATTATTTGTATTGCAAAGAACTGTTGGTAACGCCGTATTTGCTGGTTATTTCCTATTCACATGAATACACATATTGCAAGATATTCAGCTAGTTGGATAGAGTTTTAGTGCAGTAAATTCCCTCTCCTGATAAAGTTTCCTAATATCATGCAGCCCTACTTTTAAGTATTTATTCACTGAAGTCACAGTTAATGTAACTCTGTGATGAACAAACTGCTGTTGTCAGGGATTACAGTTTTAATCATGATAAAGTAAAATGCATGAACTTGGGCATTTTTCACTAATTAACAATTGTTTTTGTTATAGATTATTCGTATTAAGATAACATATTGTTTCAGTTACCAGTAGGCACATACTGTATATTTACTAGTAAGACCTTCAAAATTAACATTGACACTTTGTATGCATACCATCTTGTCTGTCTATACTACTGCATTGCTGTAGGTTATTAATTCCAATCAAAACCCTAAAGCCTAATGAAAAACAAAAAGTTACATCTTTATCTTTTTAAGAATATTCAGTTTAAAAGATTAAAGAAAACTGTTTTCAACTGCCATGAGTTATTTCATTTTGGAATGATGCACTTTATTCATTAGAGTTCAGTTATGGAGATACCCCAAGGGTCATTATTGTGAAACTAAAAAAATACATTGAAAGGTTATTATGAGCCAGCAACAGCCCCACTACCCATGAGCATCCCTAGTTAATAAATCAAAATCACCCTGCATCTCTGTTAGATCTATGGGCTGTGGCCTGTATCTGATTGTTCAATGGGAGCATTAAGTAAAGACAGACACATTTCTAACAAATTCCTTGTACTGGCACATAGGGTGTATTCACACCAGGAAAGTCCTTTGGTTGGCTTGTTTAATGACTAAAAGCGGACTTTATTTTTTTTGGTGCAGTTTTCTTTCACGTTGTACTTTATGCAAGTGAACTATAACTTGTAAACAAAGCAACTCGGATGATGATCATTGCTTCCATTGGAAGAAGCAGGACATAGAAGAGACCTGGAAATAAGGGAAATGCTGTGTACAGCACCTCTGTTCCACATGTTTGTGCCGTTATTACAGCTGCAATACCATTGTCAACAGCAGCTCATTTAACACAGATTTTGAGACGTTCTATTTATAATTTTCGTACTCCATTGGAGAATATGTGCTGCTAGCCGAAGGAGACATTGTGCTCTGCAGGCAGGCAACAGCGCTGCTAAACAACAGAGTGTGGTTCAGGAAAGATTTCAGTATAACGTTCACTTCTACGGTGTCTTGTGAAGTCCAAAGAGACACATGTTTTCTGTAGTTGGGTCGAATCGACGGCAGTTTATATTCACACGAGAAGCGAACCATACCAGAGTTTGTTTGAAAGCGGACCATCGAGGCGACTGTGGCTCAGTAGGAAGAGTAGTTATCTTGCAATCAGAAGGATGTGGGTTCGATTCCAGCTTCCTCCTGCCATATGTCGATGTGCCCCTGGGCAAGCCACTTAACCTCAAGTTGCCTACCAATCTGCGTATCGATGTATGAATGTGTGAGCGTTAGTGAGTGCGATTGGGTGAATGTGGCTCTAGTGTAAAGCGCTTTGAGCGGTCTGTATGACTGGAACAGCACTATACGTTCAGTCCATTTTACCATTTTTTTTTTACCAAGACCACCTCAAAAAGTGGGTCTCAGTCTGGTTGTTTGGTCTACACTTGAGTTTGCTTGAGTGTTTTCACACCTGACCAAAAGCTCCAGACTAACTGGGAAACTAACTCTGATTCGTTTAAAGCAGACAACAGAGGCTGGTGTGAATACACCCGTACTATCAAGAAACATAACATTGCAACCATATGATACTCTGTAGAATGTTACTATAACAACCAGCCAAAATTGTTACGGTACTGTAACTCAAAGGGTAAAACATTGATCATTTAATCAAATGATCTACACTTAACTTACTTGCACTCTCTATTACATAAAATTAAAATTGTTCCTGGAAGTGAAGTCCCAGACCTCCAAGTTGAGATTCAAGTCTCAAGTCTTTAGAGAAAAGGCAGCGTAAACGCTGACTTATTCTTTGTTTTTGTGACTTAAGCATGAATTAAGTCTAAATCTTCTTTCACAAAACAGTTCAGCCATAAACCCACCTGCTTTAAACCCTGCCTCTGTTCTTCCATTAATCACAGATCAAGCTGACAATGACCCACACACGTGAGCTTTCAGAAATCTAGTGGCATAGTAGGACCAAAATTGTGTTGACACATGAAATAAGCCCAAAATTCTATTTTAGAGAATAACAGCTGGTGAAAAAAATCTACGTAGCTAAAGTGCAATGATCTGTTCTGGCTTGAAAAATTTAGCCCAGCTTTTCCAATGGATGTCTTTGAGAAGAAGTCATGTGTGTCAAACACAAACAACACATGGGCATTTCCCTTTGGTTTACATAGAATTCTCTTTGCAAGCTGGCTAGACAGACTACCTGTGATCACTACATCACACATTAAGACACAACACTGAATTACCTTTTCACAAGTCAGGGGTGTAATATGAGTGGGTTGCTCTCTCAGTCTTTTCACAAAACACACAGAGACAGAAAAAGGGTTTAAGGTGCTGACTCAAGTCTAATTCTGTCTGTATGGCATGTCAAATGTTATTATTCAGTTGCAGTGATTATTGTATCCCGTATTTGATTCAAATTATATTTAGAATTTTTTATCAAACAAATTCTTGAAATAATTGAGTTTAGCCAATTTTTTGGGCACCAACAACAATGATAGTTACTCATGGGTCTCTTTGGGAAAATGAAATGCCCAACCCGATTTAAATGAGTCATGATACAGTTACCTAGCATGTGCTAGTGACAGGTCCATAGTGTGCTTAACCTTTTGCTTAAATGCTGGAATGTTCTTCACTCCCCACATAACTCTAAACAG
The DNA here is from genome assembly GCA_036250325.1 of Characodon lateralis. Lineage (NCBI taxonomy): Eukaryota > Metazoa > Chordata > Actinopteri > Cyprinodontiformes > Goodeidae > Characodon > Characodon lateralis. Next base: position 4,443 of record JAHUTJ010068603.1, read on the forward strand.
AACATAACAGGCAAAAACAGTTATAACCAGACATATAGGCTGATCAGTGCAACCTCATATGAAAGAAGTGAAACATGATACTGTATTATACCTCTCCCAGTAGTGTTTGTGTTGCTTATGCGTTTCCTTTGCTTTCTGTGCAGGTTAAGCAAAGACTCATAAAAACCCTTTTCTGTCACTTGAAGGTCATACAATATCTTTTTGTCTCTTATCACTTCTTATTGAGGTCTATGGTCTTTCCTGGGGCTATTCCTTGCATCTTCATCTGAAAACTACATTGTCAGATTAGGAAAAAAAAGCACCAGTAGCCAAAGGAAGCTTGAAGAGGACCATAATGATTGGAAAGTCCTCCCGCAGTCATTAATTAAATACTGCTGGAGCACAGCAGTGGGCAGAATTAAACTTTTTCTTGTCACTTGTGTGAACCACTTTTCACCTCTATAGCCTCCACGGTCAGCTGACCTTTTTAGATAAAATAGATCCCAAATCCTGACGGATCATTCTGCAAAGATTTATATCATACAGGTGGCATAAAGAGAGTTTTTAACCAATGCACAGTCACCAATTATTGATCCTTTATTACCCTGAGCTCCTTTTTGTGTTAGGAAATTATCATGCGGTAAGGTATGAACTTTAAAAAAAAACAATACAGACTTTTAAGGCCCCCTCCCTCTTGACACAACAAAATGAAGTTGGGGAGTCTTCAGAGTTATTGGAACAATGAAAATGTACTTTGACTCCACAAGCACTTAATATCAGCCATCCAGGTGGATTATTTGGCTTTTGTTTTGTATTTTTTAAATTACTGAAAGAGCCTCTTGCAGAAAAAAAGGCACTGTAGTTTTATTGGTCTACCTTTCAGATAAGGCACAGTGAATGCCAAAAAAGGTTTTTGAAAAATGCAGACATCATTTTTTTTATCTGCTCACACAGTCCACTGAGGATTTAGGCATGACGAACCATGCTGCTTTAATAGTTTAGGGAAAAAAGGATCAATCTAGGCCAATTCTTACAGTGGTTAGTCTTTAAGTTACAGGTTCCCAGTTCAGTCTGTGTCTGTGTTCATTTGTCTCCTTGAAACACCATCTCCATTTAGGACTAACTGCAGATGTGGTTTTTTTGGCACTGTGCCTTCCACTTCATCATGCTGTTAGAGCCCAATTTAAATGAACTTGGCCACAGTATCCTTGGTCTGTTGGTGGCTTTCGGTTTAGAAAGCTGGACTAGTGAAAATGTCAGCATTTAGAATCCACAGACTACCTAAACAAACATAAGGGGATTAAATCCCCTTTTTTTCTCTAGGTTGTCAAATAAGTGTCCATAGAGAACTAATCTTCCCTGTTGGGTTGGATTTTGAGCATAATTGCAAGTACCCTTCCACCTCTAATAAAATAAAAAAAATGCATGTTATCTTATGCCCATGTTATGGCCTCCACCATTATGGGGAAAGCTGCTGACTTGATAGTTGCTTATCAGTTACTGACTGCCTCCTCAAGGAGGGTAAACAACAAAAGTTTAATGCTGAAGCAGCTGGCTGTTTACAGAGCACTGTATTCAAGCATAGCAGTAGAAAATTAAGTGGAAAGAAAAAACGATAGCATAAGTTGAACAAACAGAAAACCTTAGTAGGATAATGAAGCAAAGCCCATTCAAAAACTAATTTCATATTTTGCCATGTATATCGGTGTATCTAAAAAGATGTCTTATGTGGATCTAAGCACAAAGAAATGAAGTACATTTTGTGGAACATATAGTTGACATTTTTTTTAAGCATGTCAGTCACTTTTAATGCTGCCCATTTTATATAGGTTGCTGGGTTTTGGAATTATTGTGTCATCGTTTTACCGAGGTCTTGAGCCACATGCAGAAACTTTCAAGAGATTTATTCAGAAGGGATATGACATGAATGAGGAATTCAGGAACGTACTCTGAGGAGGAAATGCACAAAGGTGAGTATTGTTTCAGAGTGAGGAGGGGAAGATTGAGTGATGAAGGCTTACTGTTGCTGGCAGGAATGGAGTCCGGGAGGTGTGGTCAGTTCTTGGATGGAAGGTCCGTGTTTCCAAAAGGTAAGCAGTTCGTTGGAGGGCGGACAGGTTAGGCAGCTGAGCATCTAGAACCCGGTGATGGTAAACCTGCGATCCAAACGGGGAACTTCAGAAGGAGAGTGAGAACAGGTTGCACAGGAACCACCAGAAGGATCCAGGAAGGCACCTTAAAAAGGAACAGAGCTAGGTCACAAGAAGATCTCAGAAAGCTTGTAAAACAGGAACAGAATACAGGGCTTGAGGTACCACAAAGGACGACACTCAGGCGTCGAATGCTCAGCAACCCTCTCCTTAAGAAGCTGCCATAATGAGCCTAACGACTCACAGGTGTGAGAGGTCCACCCTCCAACTGAACCTGCTGAAAAAAAACAAATGTGGAATGGACACACAGACAGATCGTGACATATTGTTCATTGTTCTACTATCTCAGGTTGGTTTCTTTTCTTTACTTAATGATCTGAGGATAAAGGTGCCATGTCCTAAACACAGTCTATGTCCATAAGTGGTTAAAAACTACAAACTGAAAAATAATTTACAGGTCAGTTGGAGCAGTTCCAAGCATTTAGCATATCAAAGGAATTAAGAGCCTAGTGCTGAAGGAGATCAAGTTGTGCATAGGCATTGCTGGAGCATTACTACTTAAAGTGCCTGTGACACGCTTTTCTAACAAATGCAGAAATTGAAAGAAAGCATCTTAATATTGAAGAAACTAGGCAGTAACTGACATTATATTAGTATTAAAGATGTGATATAAGACAATTATGACACAAAATGAGCATATGCAAGTCCAAAGTCGCCCGGAAATTACATCTAAGGGGAAGTCTCTGTTCATTCATTGTGTGAGTGTCAATAATTAACTGTTCAGGTAGAAGCCAAGTACTGTTAAAAACAGTGTTAATATGGTGAAACGGTGCATCGCCGGTGGTGGCAGCAATACTAAAACAGCAGCAGTTAGTTTGCACTATTTTCCTGAAGCGAAGATGATCAGAGTTGTTTGGATCAGAGCTGGAAAAATGATGAGGGACAGATGGGTTGGTCCCACCAAGCACAGCCAGTTTTGATCGGAGGACTTTTCAGCAAACTGCTTTGAACAAGAAACCTCTGAATTCCCAAGAAAAAATATGTCAGAGGTCTGGTTGTCTTAGAGATGAAGGAGATTGTTGAAGCAGATGCTGTAGCCATGATATTAAAAGTAACTGATGAGAAAAGATTATGTCAAGGAAATGGTCACATCCACATCCTTGTCATAAAAGTATATTTAGATATCGGTAGTTACTGTTAATTATTTTATTATTAATAGTGATAATAATCCGAAACGATTATTAGAATACGATAAATTACACTTTTGCTCTTTCATCTGATGACAGCTGACTGTCTTCTCCTGACTGCATTGTCTATCTGTGATAGTGACTGAAATATATCTAAAGAAACATCATATTCTTTGCTGCTGTCTGTGTTGTCAGCCATTGCAGCAGCATTCAGTTTACATGCCGGGATTCCCCTTGGACATCGTAGAAGAGTGCAAAGGACTTGCCTAGAAGTGCCTTTTCGATGAAATATATGATTGTATATCTCAACAACTGTTTATTTCAGTGGCATGAATATACTTTTTGGAATATTTTATTAATGTTTCCTTTACATAAATGTTATTGGATTTATCATAAAAATTCTATGTCACAGGCAAGCTGAGAATCTTCCTGTTGCACGAGAACTCCAGCCACCTACAAAATTGTCAAGAAATCTGGGTCGCTGTTCAATTTAGTTCTAGCATTTTGTTGGATTCTACAGGAATCGAGGTCATTTGCACTCACTGTCAGTAGGTTATTATATTTTTTTGCATGCTAAAATAGTACTCTAAGGTCTAATTTTATTGATGATATAACCAATTAGCTCATGCTTGTCATAAAGTTATACCAGTTATCAACATCCTTTTAAAGCATTTCTCTTATATCTAATGTTTTAACTAGTCTTATGAATATTACCTGCAAAATATTACCTGCAAAAAATTTATCAAATCATGTGTTCTTTTCCAGTCTTAACATACTGTTTTTATTGCCACTGCTTGATTAGAAACATTTAAAGTAAACTGGGGTTAGCCTGAGCCACAATTCAACTGTTTCACCTTTCACCTTGCTTTGATCTTTTTTGAGTTATTTCAACACCCTAAATTCACAGTCATTATCACCTTTCTTTTTATTTCATCTATATTGAGATAAGACAACCTGATGGCTTAGCTCCTGTCACTGCTCTGCCCCCAGCAGCAGTGTTTCCGTATGCCTCACTGCTAATTTGTTATCTTTCGTAGTTTCTCTACAGAATGATGCTAATTTTCCATGGCATCAAAACTCATGTCTAGCTTTAGCAAATTTCTGGGGAAAAGGCAGTCAAGTAAACAGATAAAACATCAATGTTGGCCTTAAGCATTCTGGGTACACAGCTTTATAAAAGTAGGACCACCTATTATTAAAGATAGAAAACGTCATTGCAACCTGGCATTGAGATGCTTGTCTTTTCCCAAGCCCCAATTTTCAGTAGCAATGTTGATATTCATTTTTTTTTTTACCATGGAAAGTATCATCAAGATGTTGTTCTGCCAAATGTGACATAGGTCTGTGTTTTATTTTCAGTCAGTGTTTGCCTTGGTACTAACCAATGGATGCTATCTTTGCCCAGTCTGTTTTTTATTGCTGAATTATGTACATTGACCTTGGCTGATGCCAGTGTTGTGGGTTCTTTTGTGACCTCCTGGATAAGTCATTGATGCTCTCATGGGTTAATTCTGGTAGGCTGGCAACACCTTGGAAGTGTTCCCATTGTTAAATGTTTTCTCTATTCGTGGATAATGGCTCCCACTGTGGTTTGCTGGAGCCCCACAGCCTCAAAAATTGGGTTGTAATCTTTTCCAGACTGATGTCAATTACTTTGTTTTTCATCTATTCTTGAATTTCTTTAGCTCAAGGCATAATGGACTGGTTTTGTGAGATATTTGGTGTTAGAATGCTGAACTGCTGAATAGGAGGTACGAAACACAAACAATTGTCTCTAGCAGTGTTTTAGTTTTTATTATTCATCACCACACAATCTAATTTAAGGTTATTTATTGTGGTGATACAAGTATTTATTTATGGAGCGTGTAGTTCTACAAGATGTGCGTGTGTTTATACTTTTCAAAAATATTTTTAAATTGCTTATGAATTTTTTAATTTCTTATGTTGACCATGTAAAAACACTTGTTTATTTTGCTGCACTATGATTGTATGCACAGCAGACTGACAATAAATTTTTATTTAATTCGTTTTAAGCCTACTTTAATAGACAGGTTTTGTTTAAGTGATTTCTTGTAGCTAGTAAAATTTAATAAAAAGCTATAGTTAATCACAGGTTATTCATGATTTACAATGGGGGATTGTTGGGTCCTTGAGGGGAGATATGGACTGAACTACACACATAGAACAAAAGACTAGTAAAACCTTTGATCCTAGAATGCATAGCATTAAACCATTTTCATGGCAGCTCCCAGGTAGGAAGACTCACAGTTGGTATCCCCATGATGTCATTGAGCTAAAAAACTCAAGGTGCAGCACCTCTTTAACCCAGATTTACACAGCATTCATGTCTGCTCTACCCTACCCTTCGCTGCCATTCGTTACAGCCTTTATTCGCATTGGAAGAGCTCCGCTGCAAAGCCTAGCGGTGCTCCAAGAAGCATGCGCAAATTATACAATAAACAGCAGTGTTAAACGCAGAAATCAGTGTATATATACATAAATATACACTACAAACCAAAAGTTTGGACACACCTTCTAATTCAAAGAGTTTTCTTTATTTTCATGACTATGAATATTGTAGCTTCACACTGAAGGCATCAAAACTATGAATTAACACGTGGAATTATATA
>JAHUTJ010068605.1:0-10380 GCA_036250325.1 Characodon lateralis
GTTGAGCGCGTTGTAGCGCATATTTAGTCAATGACATGTACACACAACAGTATATATTTGATCACTTATTTTTTGACATTTTAGGGGAAGCTGAGCTTCCCTTGCAGTCTTAGAGCGATCGCCACTGGTGTGTATGTATGTTTCACTCTGGTTTCTATCGGCAGCATGCCAGAGCTCCAGAAGCTCCAGCAGCTGAAGGATGAGACTGGAGAGCTGTCATCCTCTGACGAGAAACGCTACAGAGCCCTGAGACGTACTGCTGAGAGAGAGCTGCTTATGGTAAGCCTGTCTGTGACATGTACGACGCTGGAAGTAATGTGATTTACCAAATGGAAGCCTGTGTTTCTTTTTTTTTTTCTTCTCCTTCAACCAGAATGCTGATGTGATCTGCTGCACATGTGTTGGAGCAGGAGATCCCCGTTTGGCTAAAATGCAGTTCCGGTCCATCTTGATTGATGAAAGTACCCAGGCCACAGAACCAGAGTGCATGGTGCCTGTTGTCCTTGGGGCCAAACAGGTAGGAGCTTCAAAACTAAGGCAAAATACAGCAGGATATTTCATGAGTATCCGCTATCTAATCAAGCTTGTCTTAATCTTTTTTAAATTGACCATTTTCTCTTTTTGTAGCTCATTCTGGTGGGCGATCACTGCCAGCTAGGACCTGTTGTGATGTGTAAGAAGGCAGCTAAAGCAGGCCTTTCTCAGTCTCTGTTTGAGCGTCTTGTAGTTTTGGGCATCAGGCCGATCCGTCTGCAGGTTCAGTACCGCATGCACCCGGCTCTCAGCGCCTTCCCCTCCAACATCTTCTATGAGGGCTCCTTACAGAATGGTGTCACTGCTGGTAAATTCATGTTAGTCTGTTGTAAACACCTCTCATATTTACTAGACAGTTAACTCTGAATACATCCAGGTTTCTGTGTACATATCTAAAAGCAACTGCAGTTAGGGTTAAAGCAAATGTTCACTTTTTGTTCCCTCCTTGGGTGAACAAAAACAAAGCATGGGTGGCAGAGTTTAAATACTGCGTTTGCATATAAAATACAGAACTCCTGTTGTGTCATTTTAACGTTAACATAAAATATGAAGTGCAGAGGGCCTGAAGCTTAGAGATGACTAAAATAAAAGGCTGGGAATATTCGACCATTGACAAATATTTAGCACCTTTCTACTACTATGTTCTTCCTCCCTACCAGCGCCGCTTCAGGGTGCATTTCTACCCCCTTTTGTCTGAATTGCCCATGGTTCCTATAGTGGAAATAATCCACATTTTAGATTATTTTGCAAGCAGTTGGAATAATTACTTTTCTGTTTCAAACAAAACATTTAGATCAGGTTCTATATTATTGTTAATCATTTTGAAGTAAATACAATTAAACTATTATTTTTCTTTCTCGTGAAACAGTAAGAATTGTGTACTGACCCATACTTAATATCTAAAAAGTTGAATATGAATTTGAATATGAATACCATTAAACAACTAAAATGACCTGAATAAGGAACTATAAACTCTTGATACAGAAAAACTAAATGCAGTGTTGAAAATCACAAATGTTCCCATAATCATCTTTATCAAACAAAAAACAAAAACATTCTAATTATTTAGGAGTTGCTTTTTACTGGGCAAGCAGCCCTATCATTCAAACTAAATGTAACTTGTGTAAGGAATGAGATGAATGACTCACTGACACTCTCTCAACATGGGTCCTGGTTCTGTTCTGTTTTGCTCTGTCTACAGCTGATCGGGTGAAAAAAGGCTTTGATTTCCAGTGGCCACAGCCTGACAAGCCCATGTTCTTTTATGTCACCCAAGGCCAGGAGGAGATTGCCAGCTCTGGAACATCATATTTGAACAGGTTTTAACTTTGGACAAAAACTTCACTAACTTATCTTATGGTGCCTTTTGGAAGACACCAGTATGAAGGTGAAATATACATTCAAAAGTTAAAAAGTTTTTTTATTTATGTAGCCTATTAAGTTGTGCTTAGTTATCCTTCAACAAGATGACATTTACTAGTTTGGTTAGGTGTTATATTCTATGTAATGCCAATGTATGGTGCTATTAATGTTAATTACTGATAATTTCACGATTCTATGTATTTCAATGCTATTAATTGCAGTTTATTCACACATAAATTTTGAAGCTTATAAAAACATCAGCATCACAATTATATTTAAAATGTAAAAAATACTGACTGGCCTATTTCCTGCCACTCTGAAAGCCGAGCCTTCCACCTGACCGACGTGCTTTGTGTGAGTAGATAAAGGTGTCGGTCAAACAGAAGTGCCTCAGCCACTAATGTCCAGAATAGGCCCGGATTTACAGTATACACCATTAGACGTAATAAGAGCTGGATCAGAAATAACTTTGTTATTGCAGACAATGTTTTGAACTGCTACAAAGTGTGTTTTTCTTCATAAGTTAAATAATACATTTTTAATAATGCATCTCAGCTTATGATGTCTTTGTCTCGGCACATTTTTGCAGAACTGAGGCTGCCAATGTGGAGAAAATAACCACAAGGTTACTGAAGGCTGGTGCTAAGCCCAATCAGATTGGCATCATCACTCCCTATGAAGGACAGAGATCCTACCTGGTCCAGTACATGCAGTTCAGTGGTTCCCTTCATACCAAGCTCTACCAGGTGAGCTCAGCTTAGGTTTTACTCCAGGGTTCCTTTACGGTCATGGCAAGTATGAAAATAGCTTTTATCATTTTTCATGTCTGGAAGAGCATGGATAAAAGAAAATTATGAATGGGAAAAAACATTTGCATTACGTAACGTTATTCATGTTTTTTTTTTAAACAAATAAAAATAGTTAAATTTCTTCTCAGCTTACTCATTAATATTTCAGTTTCTTAGTTTCTTGTTGAGAATCCACACATACTAAAAATCTGAAAAAGGACCGTTTTAATTTTTTTTTAGTATTTGTCATGTATTTAAACTGGTCAAGTGGTTTTCTAACTGAGCTTAATCAGAAATGGTTCAGATGCCAAAATATGAAACCAGAATGTTAGAAGGTTACAAAAATTGCTGAAAAGAATTAAGAATTTTGAAATGGAAACTGTCAAGGAATGCTGTTACTCACACAGCACAGGCCTTCCTCAAATATCATGTCAGCTGTAGAAAACCTGTTGATTTCTGTTATTGCGTTAAAATGTGTTGAAAAGTAACTTTTTCATTACTTGATAATTGAATCCAAATTACCTTCAGATACAGAAGATTTAAACGGAAGACTATGGCTTGTAGCGACCAGTAATGTAATAACAGCCAATAAATACATTTTTGAGCCAAAAACATAACATTTTGCCAATAATATAACTTTAGTTAAACCCCTTTTGAAAACTAAATTACTGCAACTGATAATAATAATAATATTACAAAAATATAACTGTATTTCATGGAAATATATTTTTTATTCTGTAAGGATACATACTGTCTCTCGCTCTCCTTACAAATCAGGTCCACTTTAAGAATTATTTGTTGTATAGATTGTGTTTAGAAAATTGTTTACTTGCTTTTTGCTATTTAGATATGTAATTTAATGTATGGAAGACAGCACAGAGATGGTTATATTATGAACAACCAGAGGGTTCTGGTTGAGAGGGTCTTATCTTTTTTAGCCATACTGTGAAATATACACATACTATATACCAGACAGAAAAAAGCCCCAACAAAGCCCAAATTGTCATTGCTTTTGTGTAAAGGAGGTGGAAATAGCCAGTGTGGATGCTTTCCAAGGCAGAGAGAAAGACTTCATCATCTTATCCTGTGTGAGGGCTAATGAGCACCAGGGAATTGGCTTCCTTAATGACCCCAGGCGTCTCAACGTGGCGCTCACCAGGGCCAGGTACAGCAACACCACTTCACACTGAAAACTCTAACTCTTACATTGTTCAGAACATTATTAGAGTTTCACTTCATCATCTTGTTCTGTGTTTGGACCAGTACCATCACTGATAATTTTAGTAGTTTGGCTTGTTGCTTTCCTCAGTTTTAATGAATATCCCATTTATTATTCCCTCTGCTGCCATGCAGGTACGGTGTGATCATTGTGGGGAATCCTAAGGCTCTATCCAAGCAGCCTTTGTGGAACCACCTGCTGAATTACTACAAAGAGCAGAAGGTCTTAGTTGAAGGCCCTTTAAACAACCTGAGAGAGAGCCTCATGCAGTTCAACAAGCCACGAAAGCTAGTCAATGCCATTAACCCTGTAAGTTAAATGTGGGTCTGGTGCTCTCACCCATGGGCTTTGTAATCATTTAGTGCATCATTTTTTTCCTCCTCCTCTCTGTGGGAAATGAAGTATTTCAGATGCAGCCCGGAACAGGAATTACAAAAGGGAAAAATAAATTATTAAATGCAGATGTCAGAAGTTAAAGCAAGTGAATAAGTTGTTTGCTTGACAGGGTGGGCGTTTCATGAGTACAGCCATGTATAATGCCAGGGAGGCGCTGATTCCTGGATCTGCCTATGATCGCAGCAGCAATGGTGAGAACGTCTTCACTCAGAACACACACCTTCAGCGTAAATGGAACGTTACAGAGTTGTTCATACTTTGATATTAAATGTCTTGGCTCCTAGGGTTGCAGCTATAGAATATGATGTAGAGGTCGAAGAGCTCTGTAAGAATTTAAATAATTTGTCCTTTTCAGAACATTTTCTTTACATTAAAAAACAAACAAAAAACTTAACGTTGAAAGATGAGATGTTAAAGTCCCTCAGGTCACCTGCTGTAAGCTTTTGTTTTTTTAAAACTGAACAGAAATGAACTCAAAACCTATTTTTTTCACCTGAGGGCCAAACTTTGTGCGTTTCTTCCTTAGGAGATATTTCTTTGACTCCAGATCAGTTTGAAGTCAGACGAGCTCCTCATAGCCAAGATATTTAACATAATCCATGCTGCAAACAGATATCCACCTGCTTGTGATTCCTTTTATTAGAACATGTTTGTATTGTGAAACAAGATTTTATTTCCTCTTGAGCCATGATTCAAGTCTGTGTAATGAAGTATGCAGACAGCCATTTCTATCTGCTTTATGTAATTCCCTGTGTGACATTTTCACGGCAGCTCGCTCCAGTTTGTTCTGGATGTTTGATTCAGCACACCTGTTAGTTGGTCTCATTGGGTGTGTGACAGTAGTAAATGTCAGGGTGAAACACATGAATACTGAGCAGAACGAAAGAAAGGATAAACGTACTCTTTTCCCACAACAGGCCATCCGTCCAACGTGTACTTCCAAACTCATGACCAGATCGGTATGATCGGTTCAGGACCCAGTCCAGTGTCGTCCATGAACATTCCTATTCCCTTCAACCTTGGGATGCCTCCTATACCTCCACCCGGTTATTTAGGACAAATGAACGATCCCTCTGCAGGTGAGGGTAGCGTACTTGTCAGAGATCAACTGATTCCATGGTTTAATTAAATCTCTTTACCTGTTTCTTATATGTGGAGGTCGTGGTGGAAGCATAAAGAACAAATCAGCTGGGAGTGGAGGAACGCGAGGTGGGCGTCAAAAAAACCCTGGCACCATGGGGAATGGAGGAATAGACCACGAGCTACATGGAGGACACATGACTGGCAGCCAGGCTAGCCAAGACCAGGGCTCCCAGCAATACTCCCAGGGCCCCCTCACTCAGGGCTACCACAACATGAGCCAGCCATCTCAGATGAGCCAGCCAGGCCTCTCCCAGCCTGAACTCTCACAGGTTTGTTCATTTCTTCAGAAATGTAGCCTCACTGTCTTACTGTGAACATTTTGTGCATTCTCTGTTCCTAATTGTTTAATTGCTCTTACTTTAAACATGCAATATCACTTTTAGTGGGATTAAAATGGCAAATTGTGTTCTGGTCCTTCAGATGTAGATGTAGTAAAATCAAATTTTTAATCATGAGTAAATTTATCCGGTGGGGGGAGAAATCATGTTAATATTTAATTGTTTTCATGTGGCAGTTATTGGGACCCCATTTAAAGCAGATGGAATTAAAGCATTTTTTAAAACTTGTACTTTACTTGGCATCACAGCATCAATCAGACATTATCTACATCCCATCTAGTTGTATTCGAGCAGTGCTTACCATCACAAAAGCAAACATGTGCTTTTGGTCAAATGATACTAAAATTTAGCTTTTCAGCAACAAACAGATCCAGGGGAATCTGATGTGGAACTAATGGATTTGTAAAAAGGCCCCTCATGCCTACAGTTGGGTATGTTGGAGGAGCTGTGATGCAGGGGGCTTTCTTGTCATCCAAATGCCCTGAAAACCTTTTTAAAGTGCATGGCATTATGATGGACTCACAACTATACGGTATCAATGCACTTTTCCTATCATACTGGAAACCCAGGAAGAAGAATTTTCATATGACTAATTATTAATTCCATGCCTGAAGACAGTGATGCGAGTGCCATCACCGCTTTTAGGCTAGATGTTGAGTTATGGACCCAGCGCAAAACTCTCTAGGACAGGGAACACCCCATGATGTCCCTGAAGTCATAATTAAAGCCTGAAGTCATAATTAAAGCTGTTTTCCTTTAAAAATTCTAACTAATCCCACACGTCAGCAGGTAGATCTCCCAAGAATGCTGTGATCATCACCTTTAAGAATTATTTTGTCATCTGTGCGTGTGCTATTATATATAAATTGTATGTGGTTGATGACTTTATTATGCTGAGATTGTGATTGCCCAGTGCTGTGGATGTTTTGGCTAACTTTAATTTTTATTATTTGGGGAAAATCTTTTTCCCAGAAGATACAAACTGCATGTCTGAATGGATTAAGTCGATATTTTAAATTTCCACTTCACATAAAATGTGTGAACTTTACTGATGTTTGTTCATCTTTCCTTTTCCTGGAGGGGTTTTCATATATCGAGCGTTAATTCCTTCCCTCCTTGGAAAAAAATAATCCACTGGTTTATTTGTCCCATTACAGGACAGCTACCTAGGAGATGAATTCAAGTCCCAGATTGATGTGGCTCTCTCCCAGGACTCCACCTACCAGGGGGAACGGGCCTACCAACATGGTGTGATTGAACTGTCCCAGTATTAGAATGTAGGAACCCTCTAACTAGTGCTTGAGTCTTTCTTATTATTAATCACATAAGATTGCTATAAAATTATTTTCATGTTTCCTCACTTGTATTTCTGGATATTATTTGATTTTGTGTTTCAGATTGCTGGAATAGAGCTAGACTTGCCTGAAGCTTGGTTTGTTGGTATTTTAATCTGGGTAATAAAAAAAGGACAAACACCCGTTTTCCACTGCCACAACCGAAGCACCGCTGTGTGACAAAGGAGGAGACTGTGAGAAATTAACCAATCACAAGAGTGAGAGCAGAAATCGGAGTAGAGCTGGATGGGATAGACAGCAAGACAGAAGGCGAAGGAAGCTGGCACGACGTGAGGAAGCACTGCTGCACACCAGTGAAGATGTAGAGAAGGGAAGCCAAGTGTCCTCAGAGCAGTGCAGTGGAGGAGATGAGACCATCAACTGGTTATGGAGTGGGATAGGTCTACATGATTATGGACAGGTGAGAAGGGGACAGTAATGCCATTGTATCCCTTAACCTCTGAAGACCTCCAGGTGATATGATTTGGAATCTTGCTCCAAAAGGTGAGAACCATGGAAAAGAGCTGTCTCACACAAAACTCCTCCAAGAAACTCAACATGGTATCCTCTGTGACTTGGAGTGAGACAAATGAAATGGAGACAAATCTCCAAAAGCAGTTGTTATGGCAACTCTTTTAAACCCTGAGCTTGAAACTAAGCATCTAGAATAAATGTTTGGCATTTCAAGTGGACTCGGTTTGTCTTGCTGTGCCGCAGAGTTGGGACATTTCAGGACTGCACACACATGGATCATCTACTTGTCTTCCTAAGCTTTGAGAAATCTTTCAGCCTTCTGAAGAAGTGTGTTCAGAGATGTATGCTAGTGTAACTTCCCATCTTTTAAAGCAGGTCTTTGTCTAGGTGGTCTACTAAGAACAGGTTATGTTAGAATATCAAAAGTTAAAACATGCTCTTTCCAGATGCTAGTAGAACAAAAATAATTACCATAAATATATTTTAAGTGTATGCATGTGTTATTTTTCAATTGGCTTAAGTTAGTAAAGTTTGCACACTAGAACAGGATGAGGATAACCTGTAAGGAAGAACTGAAACAGAATTTCTCTTATGCTTTTAGAGGTAGACCTGATGATGCAGCCACTTAAAACTCCATCTTAAAACATATTAAACTTGGTCAACATTAATCCTGTTGTAATATTAAATATATTGAGTGCTTGAACAGTGTTAGAAAAAGTGATCAGATGAGATCTGGTAAAGTAAAAAAAATCACTTCATATTGATAAATGAACTTGTTTTATTTATTCATCCTTTTTCTGTTTTCCTGAGCTATGGAGAGTAGACTGGAATATAAAGAAGTGGGTAGAGTTTGTTGTCATTTCTTTCAGCATTAGTGAAACATTTCAACATGTCAGTCCTCTTTTTGTAAATTATTCTCCTTAAACTTGTGATACAACAATGCATATTTTCACCTGCCCGAGGAAAACAAGCACAAGGCTAATTTAATTACATTTTTATTACAATTAGGTGTTTTTTTATAACCGTAATGAACCAGTTACTAACATCTATTGTGCACATTACATTAAATGTATACATTGAGTCTAGCTCATAATGGTTTAATCTCTTTCATAGACAGGGAATGTGACGTTAAACCGTTTCATGTTTTCTCCTACATACCACCAATAAATGAACACAGTTACTTGCCTGCATAAGTAACTTCAGTATGTTTTAGCATGAGGAATACTTCACATAGAGCAGGACATGTCCCCTCGTTGCTTTTGCTAGAATATTTGGTGTATTGCTGAATATTGGTGTATTTAAAACAAAACAGAAAGTTTTGTTTTTGCTGGTTTAAAATCTGTTAATCATGACAACTAAGATTTCTTTTGTTTGCTATCATCACGATGTCACCGGTTTAATGAACAAATCAGCCAATATTTTACCGAAAAAGCAGAGTGTGACTTCCTGGAGGACTCCGCAGCAGCTCTCCTAAACGGCGCATTTGTGAGGGCGTGACTTCCCCTGCGCGCCGCGGCGGTGATTCGTTAAACCTTCAAACTAAGCCTGGCATCTCCACGGGGGCGCGCCGGTCGCAGGCAGGTTGACACACTTTCCTGTTCCACTGCCTGTCACATGCAGCTGGAGCGGCTGTGGTCCGGACGCCGCACGGCCATCAGATGCTCCACAGCCGGCTGGATGCAGAGCTGAAAACTGCTGCAGGAAACCTGAGAGCTCTGGCTACCAGGACGGAATTAGAAAGAGAAAAAACAGTGAGCGGATGCGTGTTGTTTGACCTGAGCAGAGCTGATCCGGTGTGCGGTCCTTGTAGTCACTGAGGTCAGCTGCTGTCTCCTGTGGGCTGGAGCCCGAGCGCGGACAGCGGGTACTGCGGCTGTAGACTGAGAGCAGCGTGCACTGAACCTTCCCCTGCGAGAATAAAGCGGGATTAAAGTACCTGGTGGTTTGGACTGAGGCAGCAGCGGCTGTAGTTGTTAATAACATTCAACAAGCTTTCAAAACGAAATGGGGTAAGTGATGGTTCCTGCATGAGGAGAACAAACTACATCTCTGTAGGGGTTTAACAAAAGACGGTCCGCTCCATTCCTCACTCATAAATCTGATCTGTTTTGTTATTCCAGCAAAGGAGTCGCGGTCACCTTGTAAGATGTTTCCTCACCACAGAGAAAGGTAAAAGTTTTTCAATCTCAGTGACCTGGTTCTTTAGTAGCTATTCTCTCCTGAGGTTTGTTTCCTCTGTAGTTGTGAGCTTGGAGTGCAAAGCCCCTAGGAATTAACTAATGTTCGCAAGATAAAGTTACTGTGATCTGTCTGAGTATTTCTGTGGTTTACATTAATCAGACACAATGATGCTTTCTGAGCAAATCTAGCACAGAGTTCTATTTTTTTCCCCCTTCAAAGGTCGATTCAGACTTAATCGGTCCTCACATACCATTTTCTTTTGCCTAATCCCATAATCTTGAGATTATTCCTGGTAATGGCTATTTACAGGGTACTTTTTTATTTTAAATTGTCCGAGCTACCGGACCCTGTTGGCGGTCAGACGTCTCGGAGTTCCTCCGGTCCTTGGTCCCCAGAAGCGATCACACACTCTAACACTGACTCTTAAATGGACGACTCTCAAACAGTTTCCAACTTTCAGCTCCTTTAATCTAAATTAGGCAGAGGAATTACAGGTCCTTCTCAAAATATTAGCATATTGTGATAAAGTTCATTATTTTCCATAATGTCATGATGAAAATTTAACATTCATATATTTTAGATTCATTGCACACTAACTGAAATATTTCAGG
>JAHUTJ010068606.1:0-10377 GCA_036250325.1 Characodon lateralis
CACAGCATCTTGCAGCGGCATGCTATTCCATCCGGTTTGCATTTAGTTGGACCATCATTTATTTTTCAACAGGACAATGACCCCAAACACACATCCAGGCTGTGTAAGGGCTATTTGATCAAGAAGGAGAGTGATGGGTTGCAGCGCCAGATGACCTGGCCTCCACAGTCACCGGACCTGAACCCAATCAAGATGGTTTGGGGTGAGCTGGACCGCAGAGTGAAGGCAAAAGGGCCAACAAGTGATAAGCATCTCTGGGCCTCCTTCAAGACTGTTGGAAAACCATTTCAGGTGACTACCTCTTGAACCTCATCAACAGAATGCCAAGAGTGTGCAGAGCAGTAATCAAAGCAAAAGGTGGCTACTTTGAAGAACCTAGAATATAAGACATATTTTCAGTTGTTTCACACTTTTTTGTTCAGTATATAATTCCACATGTGTTAATTCATAGTTTTGATGCCTTCAGTGTGAAGCTACAATATTCATAGTCATGAAAATAAAGAAAACTCTTTGAATGAGAAGGTGTGTCCAATCTTTTGGTCTGTACTGTAGGTTTTTGAAGCGTATTTAGTATTTCACAAATCTTTCCATCTTTGCTTAATCTTTATTAAACTAGTGACATTCTGAAATCTGTCATGGGTGTTTTGAACACTAGAGGTTAGATTTAAATAATTTGTATGCTGGGACATACCAGATCATTGATACATTACAAAAACATCCATAAAAAGGACTTTAGTCTATTTTAAGAATAATTTATGTATTCATATATTGATGGATGACTGGATGGATGTGATAGAACTCATGTCAGCAATATTACAAAAAATATTTTTTCATCTCATCCATACAAATAGCTTTGTCCAGTCAGAGATACACTTTCTTGTGTTTCAGTTTGTTTTAGGTAGCTCAAATGAAACACCACAACTGAGTAAGGAGTCAATTTTTGTTTTAATCTGAGACAGTTTTGATCTCTTAAGTAAATGACAGATTCTAAGGCAATGTATGTATTATCGGTTTAAATTCCTGCAGATTTTAAGTAATAAAAAATAAAAGCCACAAAAATGACAACCAGTGTTACTTATTGGTATATTCAGTTTAGACAGTTAAGACAGAATGGTTCTTGATTAAATAAAAATAAAATGACACTAAAGTAATTCATCTCTCATTTTCTCTTCACTTAAAGTTGGATTATGTGCTGTGAGCATTGTCCAGAGAAGTGTTTCTTTGTCGCGATGACAGTGCAAAAGTCATGCTACATTACCGTTAACATTTAGACGATTTTCTTATAATT
Organism: Characodon lateralis; assembly: GCA_036250325.1. Classification (NCBI taxonomy): domain Eukaryota; kingdom Metazoa; phylum Chordata; class Actinopteri; order Cyprinodontiformes; family Goodeidae; genus Characodon; species Characodon lateralis. Next base: position 1,289 of record JAHUTJ010068606.1, read on the forward strand.
TCCTCAAGATTTTTCTGTTTAGTCTATTGTTTAAGTCACAGTTCATGACTAAAGTCAAAGGTCAAAGAGGTGCTTTGCTGGTGTAATATAGAACTAAGACAGGGTGTTGGAATTTAATTTGGTGTAACTTAGTGTTCAATTTAAGTAGAATTTAATTACATATATTTGATTACTGGATCAAAGCACCATTAGTAAGCCAAGTATCCCTGGCATATTTAGATTTAAAATAAATTTTAAATTTAACCAGAAGTTTGTTTCTAACAGGAAATGAGACAGGCATGTCTAAAAAATAAAACAATGTAAAAGGAAAAAGAAAAAAACTTTTCTTTTCATTTTATCTAAAATATAATGTGGAAAATTATTACTGCTATGAAACCTTTTTTTATAATTCCTGTCCAGTTTTGAACATGTTTCCACTTAAATTTTGATAGTTTAGTGTTGAGTTGGAAGGCCTCCTTGCCATTCCCCCAGGTTTCCTCCAAAGATTCAAATTAGGACTCTAGCTGGGACACTCCAAAAGCTCAATTATCCTTCAGAGAAATAAAAGAATTACTTAAACCTGGGTTATGAATAGTGGCTGGCTAAACCCTGTGGGCCTCCTCAACAAACAGTTAAGACTTGCTCACATTGTTTAAAAAATTGTAGTACTTCCATATAAACCTTATTGTATCAATTTTAGTAGGGGTTATTTAATCCCAACAACCTTGTCAAAGCCTTGTAACATCATCATGCATTCTATGATACACAGATTTTTGTTATTCCCAAGGGGAAAAAAAGTGATACAGGCAGCAGGAAGGACAACAATAAACAATGAAAACAGTAAACAACAAAGAGACAATATATACCTCCAACAAACCATTTTTGACATAAATGTAAGTGCTGTCTAATAATATCTCAAATAAGTTTCCCATGGAAAATTGGTTAAATGCAACTAAAATGTGTGTAAAAAAGCTGATACACAAAGACAGGCTAATTCGCTGGTAACCTTACTGCTTCTGTTACAGCCTGAGGCCATTTGATTTGCATAAGACTGTGTGGTTACAGATTGATGATTTGCTGACCCAGCTGTGCAGCTACACATCTGGGATTGGCTGGTTTCTCCTAACACCTCCTGATGGACTTCCTCCTGAAACCTGGTTGGACTGTTCATCTTTGGGTCCTCCAATCACAGAAGAAGCCCTTCTATTTAAACTCAGCTCACTTGTCAGTGAGGTTGGCTGTGATTTAATTTGAGTAGCTTGCCTCTTAGTTGGGTGTCTAGTGATAACTGATTGTCTGTACTTGTTTTAGTACCCTCTGTTGGTTCTCTTTTTTATCAAAACCTGAAACTGACGGAACCACAAACTGCTTTATATTTTAAAAACCACCAACATCTGGTTTATTGTGTCTTTTCCTTTTCCCTGGCTGACCTGGATCTTTATAGTGGGTTATGCTTTATTTCTACTAAAATAACTAAATTAAAAGCAGCTGTCTCATGTGTACTCGCAAGTCTTTAGTTTGAGAGAGCAATCAAATAAAATTGTACAAAGAAATTGTTTACTTTACAAAGCTATATGAGGAGCTCAGTAGTTCAGAGGTTTCCATAGTAAAGGCTACATGACTGTCTCCAAGCAGCTTCATGTCCCTGGGACCGCAGCTGACAATATTTTTACATAATAAAAGGCTCAGAGTAATGTAGACAACCTCCTAGTACATGAATACAAAAGCAAATGAACTCACAGGCAAACAAAGTTCCAAGTTTTCTGAGATAATATCTTTTGGACTGAGGAGAAAAAAAAGGATTTTTCTTAAAATTTCTTAATTGATTTCTAGCCTCCATTTTGTACAATTTACTAGCACCGGGTTGGACCCCCTTTTGCTTTCAGAACTGCCTTAATCCTTCATGCCATCGATTTAACAAGGTACTGGAAACATTCCTCAGAGAGTTTGGTCCATATTGACATGATAGCATCACACAGATGCTGCAGATTTGTCGGCTGCACATCCATGATGCGAATCTCCCGTTCCACCACATCCCAAAGGTGCTCTATTGGATTGAGATCTGGTGACTGTGGAGGCCATTTGAGTTCAGTGAACTCATTTTCATGTCCAAGAAACCAGTCCGAGATTATTTATTATTATTGATTATTCCATCCTTGACACGAAGAAGGTTTAATTAGAACGTTTTTTGTTTTGAACAATGAATAAAAACAAACATATTAGAAGGGCTGTTAATATCGTGGATTCTGCAATACAGTCCAAAGTTCTTGTTAGCCTACAAAATATTTTGAAGTGTAACTTTTTCTTCTGTGAAGAAACAGCTGATGTGATAGGCCACAGAGCTTTAGTCTCATCAGTCCAAACCACATTCTCTCAGACACTCAGGGGCTTGCCTTCATACAAGTTCATTGTCAAGTTTCTGAAAAAGGTTAAACTTCTTGACTCTTGATTATGCAGGCCTACACTCACCGGCCACTTTATTAGGTACACCTTGCTAGATTCAACAAAGTACTGGAAACATTCCTGAGAGAGTTTGGTCCATATTGACATGATAGCATCACACAGATGCTGCATATTTGTCGGCTGCACATCCCATTCCACCACATCCCAAAGGTGCTCTATTGGATTGAGATCTGGTTACTGTGGAGACCGTTTGAGTTCAGTGAACTCATTGTCATGTTCAAGAAACCAGTCTGAGATGATTCGTGCTTTATGACATGGCGCGTTATCCTGCTGGAAGTAACCATCAGAAGATGGGTACACTTTGGTCATAAAAGGGTGGACATGGTCAGCAACAATACTTAGGTAGGCTGTGGCAATGACACGATGCTCAATTGGTACTAAGGGGCCCAAAGTGTGCCAAGAAAATATCCCCCACACCATTACACCACCACCACCAGCAGGAGCCGTTGATACAAGGCAGGATGGATCCATGCTTTCATGTTGTTGACGCCAAATTCTGACCCTACCATCCGAATGTCGCAGCAGAAATTGAGACTCATCAGACCAGGCAACATTTTTTTAATCTTCTATTGTCCAATTTTGTTGAGCCTGTGCAAATTGTAGCCTCAGTTTCCTGTTCTTAGATGACAAGAGTGGCACCCGGTGTGTTTTTCTGCTGCTGAAGCCCATCCGCTACATGTTGTGCGTTCAGAGATGCTCTTCTGCATGCCTTGGTTATGACGAGTGGTTATTTGAGTTAGTGTTGCCTTTCTATCAGCTTAACAAGTCTGGCCATTCTCCTCTGACATCAACAAGGCATTTGCACCAACAGAACTGCTGCTCACTGGATATTTTCTCTTTTTGAGACCATTCTCTGTAAACCCTAGAGATGGTAGTGCGTGAAAATCCCAGTAGATCAGCAGTTTCTGAAATATTCAGACCAGCCCGTCTGGCACCAACAACCATGCCACGTTCAAAGTCACTTAAATCANGTGAAAATCCCAGTAGATCAGCAGTTTCTGAAATACTCAGACCAGCCCGTCTGGCACCAACAACCATGCCACGTTCAAAGTCACTTAAATCAACTTTCTTCCCCATTCTCATTCTCGGTTTGAACTGCAGAAGATCGTCTTGACCATGTCTACATGCCTTAATGCATTGAGTTGCTGCCATGCGATTGGTGGATTAGAAATTTGTGTTAACGAGCAATTGGAGAGGTGTACCTAATAAAGTGGCCGGTGAGTGTATTTGGGGGAACTAAAAAAAGAGCAAATAAGCTGTTAACAGCAACGAGGATGCTTTTGCATTTCCATTATTAGGCTTATATCTAATGCACATAAAAAATACACAGAGCATAAAACCAAAACTGTCATTAACAAGTATATGATTCACTGCAGATTTTGCAGGTTTTTCCACTTGCAAACATTAACAAGTATATGATTCACTGGAGATTTTGCAGGTTTTTCCACTTGCAAAGCATGTAGAAGTATTTAATTTTTTTTAATCACAAGGTATTCTTTAACTGTGAGTGACAGAATCTAAAATAAAAATCCAGAAAATCACATTGTGTGATTTTTAAGCTATTAATTAGCATTTTATTGCATGACATAAGTACTTGACAACCTAACAACCAGTATGATTTCCAGCTCTCACAGGCCTGTTAGTTATTTTCTAAGAAGCCCTCCTGTTCTCCACTCATAACCTGTATTAACTGCACCTGTTTGAACTCGTTATCTGTATAAAAGACACCTGTCCACACACTCAATCAAACCAACTCCAACCTCTCCACATTGGCCAAGACCAGAGAGCTGTGTGTGTCATGTTGTCATGTGTCTGTGTTTTTGTTTATTTCCTGGTCTGGTCTCTGTTTTCCCTTCGTTTTTCACACCTGTTCCTAGTCGTCCCTGATTGTCTAGTCTCGTCTCTCATTGGCTCCTCCTGCTGTTCTGTTTTGTATATATGCCTTTTTGTGTTCATTGTTCCCTGCTGGATCCTCATCATAGATGTCCTTGTCTTAGATGTCCGTGTCTTACCCTCGTCATAGTCCTCGTTCCTGTCTACGTCTGGTGCCTCTCTGTTCTGGTCTGGGTTAATCTTGTAAGTTCCTGATTTCCCTGCCTGGCTCTGTGAGTAAGGAAATATTAAAGTCTGCACTCACCTTCATTCGTTGTCTCCTGGCATCCTTTTCTGCACTTTGGTCCTGCCACAAACCCAGCTTCATGACAGTATGAGGACATTAGGAAAAAATAGTAGACCTGCACAAGGCTGGGATGGGCTACAGGAAAATTGCCATGCAGCTTGGTAAGAAGGTAACAACTGTTGGCACAATTAAGAGAAAATGGAAGAAGTTCAAGCTGATGGTCAATCTTCCTTGGTCTGGGCCTCCATGCTAGATCTCACCTCGTGGGACATCAGTGATCATGTAGAAGGTGAGGGATCAGCCCAGAACTACAAGGCAGTACCTAGTCAATGACCTTATGAGAGTTGGGACCACAGTTTCAAAGAAGACTATAAATAACACACTACACCGCCATGGATTACAATCCTGCAGCACATGCAAGGTCCCCCTGCTCAAGCCAGCGCATGTCCAGGCCCGTCTGAAGTTTGCCAATGACCATCTAGATGATCCAGAGGAGGAATGGGAGAAGCTCATGTGGTCTTCCTCCAAACACTCACCGTTTTTGGAGGAAGAAGAAGGATGAGTACATCCCCAAGAACACCATCCCTACCGTGAAGCATGAAGGTGGAAACATCATTCTTTGGGGACATTTTTCTGCAAAGGGGACAGGACGACTGCACCATATTGAGGGGAGAATGGATGGGCCCATGTATCAGGAGATCTTAGCCAACAACCTCCTTCCCTCAGTAAGGGCATTGAAGATGGGTCGTGGCTGGGTCTTCCAGCATGACAACGACCCGAAGCACACAGCCAGGGCAACTAAGGAGTGGCTCCGTAAGAAGCATCTCAAGGTCCTGAAGGGACCTAGTCTCCAGACCTGAACCCAATCGAACATTTTTGGAGGGATCTGAAAGTCTGTATTGCCCAGCGATAGCCCTGAAACCTCAATGATTTGGAGATGATCTGTTTGGAGGAGTGGTCCAAAATCCCCGCTGCAGTGTGTGCAAACCTCGTCAAAAACTACAGGAAACGTCTGATATCTGTAATTACAAACAAAGGTTTCTGTACCAAATATTATGTTTTTTTTCTGATGTATCAAATACTTAGGTGAATAATCAGACCTCTTTATGGTACTTTTAGCTCTTTTTACTACTACTTACTTCTTTTAGATCACCACAACCATTTCACTTTGATACAGTTCAAATGTAAGAACTAAACATTTCATGTCAGATTTATATGTAAATTATAATTGTAAATACTAAGCAGGATGGTGTGACTATATTCCAGTAATCCAAGGTCTGTATTGGAAGGTATCTCGGACGTGCCTGGTGTGTTCCTTGGTCTTCATGATGCTCTCTGCACTTTGAACAGAACCCTGAGACTATCACAGAGCAGGTGCATTTATATGGAGACTTGATTACACACAGGTGGATTCTATTTATCATCATCAGTCATTTGGGACAACATTGGATCATTCAGAGATCCTCACTGAACTTCTGGATTGAGTTTGCTGCACTGAAAGTAAATAATATTGCACGCCCCACTTTTCAGTTTTTTATTTGTTAAAAATGTTTGACACATCCAATAAATTTCATTCCACTTCACGATTGTGTCCCACTTGTTGTTGATTCTTCACAAAAAATTTGACTTTTATATCTTCATGTTTGAAGCCTGAAATGTGGCAAGAGGTTGACCAGTTCAAGGGGGCAGAGTACTTTTGCAAGGTACTGTAATTAGCATTTTATTGCATGACATAAGTATTTAATCACCTAACAACCAGTAAGAATTCACAGGCCTGTTAGTTCTTCTTTAAGAAGCCCTCCTGTTCTCCACTGATTACCTGTATTAACTGCACGTATTTGAACTTATCTGCATAAAAGAGACCTGTCCACGCACTCAAACAAACAAACTCCAACCTCTCCACAATGGCCAAGACCAGAGAGCTGTATAAGGACATCAGGGATAAAATAGTAGACCTGCACAAGGCTGTGATGAACTACATGAAAATAGCCAAGCACCTTGGTGAGAAGGCAACAACTGTTGGCACAATTATACGAAAATGGAAGAAGTTCAAGATGACGGGGTCAATCTCCCTCGGCCTTGGGCTCCATGCAAAATCTCACCTTGTGGGGCATCAATGATCATGAGAAAGGTAGACGGATCAGCCTAGAACTACATGGCAGGACCTAGTCAATGACCTGAAGAGAGCTAGGATCACAGTCTCAAAGAAGACCATTAGTAACACACTATGCCGCCATGGATTAAAATCCTGCAGCACACGCAATGTCCCCCTGCTCAAGGCAGCGCATGTCGAGACCTGTCTGAAGTTTGCCAGTGACCATCTGGATGATCCAGAGGAGGATGGGAGAAGGTCATGTGGTGTGATGAGGCAAAAATTTAGCTTTTTGGTCTAAACTCCACTAGCCATATTTGGAGTAAGAAGAAGAAATGAGTACAACCCCAAGAACACCGTCCCTACTGTGAAGCATGGTGGTGGAAACATTATACTTTGGGGGTGCTTTTCTCCAAAGGGGACAGGACGACTGCAACGTATTGAGTGGAGGATGGATAGAGCGGTGTATCGTGAGATCTTAGCCACCAACCTCCTTCCCCCAGTAAGGGCATTGAAGTTGGGTCGTGGCTGGGTCTTCCAGCATGACAAGGATCTAAATCTCACAGCCAGGGCAACTAAGGAGTGGCTCCGTAAGAAGCATCTCAGGGTCCTGGAGTGGCCTAGCCTGTCTCCAGATCTGAACCCAATCGAAAATCTTTGGAGGGAGCTGAAAATCCGCATTGCCCAGCAACAGCTCCGAAACCTGAAGGATCTGGAGAAGATCTCTATGGAGGAGTGGTCCAAAATCCTTGCTGCAAGGGCTGGAGCTCCCTGCCTCCATGGCTATACACATCGAGAGGGCGCACTGGTCGCTGATCGCAAAACCCCCACCTTAAGCTCCATCTTGTGTTCTACAAGGAAGGCACGGTGACCTACAACTTGGCTAAAGCAGCAACAGCGGATATGGCAGAGAGAGGTATCCTGGTAAAGGTCCTGAAAGACTCACAATCCCTCTTAGATCGGATCAGCCAGCAGTCCTGGAGTTCCAGTGGAAAACGAGGAAAGCAGAAGAGGCTTCAAAGAGCAACTCCAAAGGTTCTGGCATCAGGACACAAGATGAGCACTATGTAAAATGAAGAAATGGGCCGGCATTTTTCGACTCCTACTAGATTGAACCATGTTTAGAAGAGGACAAAGGGATTCTCTTCTAGGTAGTGTGGGTGGTATTGGTTATGGCAGGAAGAGAGTATGGACATAGGAAATTATGTTTAAAAAGTCAGGACAACTGGGACGTTATTGACCTGTTCAACAGCGTAAAGGCTGGAGAGGGCCCTCTTTCTCCTGTTGGAGAAAGGGACTTTCCCTCTATACTCACAGTCCAACTGAGGTCTGAGGTCAGGAAAGAAGCTTTACCACTGGAAGCTAATATGTTCTTATTTTTGGTATAGTTCATGTATGTGCTAATGTTATTGATAGCACGGGGGAGAAAGAAGTTTTTGGGGTTTTTTTTGCAGGCAGGGGTCAACAAGTTTTCAAAGGACATAAGATGCAAAATACCAAATAAAGAAATCCGCCGTGGGAAAACCTGCAAAATCGGCAGTGTATGAAATACTTGTTATCCCCACTGTAGCTTCTATGAAGAGAAAAAAACAGAAAGAACAAAGTTAATGTCAGCAGTTATTGTACCTAATGTCTAATTGGGGAGCAGTAGATAACCTAAGCCAGTCGAACTATAAAGGGTAAATAAAGCGATGCTTTTCAAATTGTATTTTTAAAACAACACAAGACAATGGTGTAAACCTTTGTTTCACTTCACTATTATGTACTGCTTTTTGTCAATCTATCTCTTAAAATCCCAATAAAATGCTGAAGAGGTCTGAATAATTTCTTAAGGCTCTGTATTTGTTCAGTGGGTTCTTCTGTTTGGGAGAAGGGCTTTAATACTGGCACAATTACTCTAGTTAAAATACCTTTGAAAAATAAATAGTCCAACTGCTGTCTTTGTATGTCATTTAGTATCCAGATTTACAGTTAGCTAGTACACTTCACTATGCATACTCTTTCCAGCTTGACAGTACTCAGCACCACTAAAAGTACATAATAATTGTATGACAGAAAATGCTGCAAATATTCTTACACTTCTAACCAGCATAGACAAAACTCATTACTTGACAAACATTTTGATTCTGTCATGTGATTTACCTCCAGGCAGTTGGTACTAATGCATTTTTCAGGCATAATCTCACTGTGAGTCAATTGTCAGATAGCCTCTATGGGAAGAAACTTGTGCCATCAGAAACGGAATTTGAATTGCTCCGACTGAATCTGTATTTGTGTAATTTGAAATTAAATGCATTGGTTTGAAAATTAATTTCACTAAACTGAAACTGAATATAATGGTTTAAAACTGAATTTGTTTGCTTTGAAAATTGCTTTGCTTTGTATTGAAAATTCAGTTTGACTACTTTCACTTTCAGGTCTGAAATTCAATTTCAG